>CM067310.1:617500-894409 GCA_034231615.1 Meghimatium bilineatum | reverse complement strand
TACTTGACTACTTTATAGTTCTCTAGATACAAGATACGTGACTACATTCTACAAGATACTTGACTACTTTATAGTTCTCTAGATACAAGATACGTGACTACATTCTACAAGATACTTGACTACTTTATAGTTCTCTAGATACAAGATACGTGACTACATTCTACAAGATACTTGACTACTTTATAGTTCTCTAGATACAAGATACGTGACTACATTCTACAAGATACTTGACTACTTTATAGTTCTCTAGATACAAGATACGTGACTACATTCTACAAGATACTTGACTAATTTATAGTTCTCTAGATACAAGATACGTGACTACATTCTACAAGATACTTGACTACTTTATAGTTCTCTAGATACAAGATACGTGACTACATTCTACAAGATACTTGACTACTTTATAGTTCTCTAGATACAAGATACGTGACTCTACAAGATACTTGACTAATTTATAGTTCTCTAGATACAAGATACGTGACTACATTCTACAAGATACTTGACTAATTTATAGTTCTCTAGATACAAGATACGTGACTACATTCTACAAGATACTTGACTACTTTATAGTTCTCTAGATACAAGATACGTGACTACATTCTACAAGATACTTGACTAATTTATAGTTCTCTAGATACAAGATACGTGACTACATTCTACAAGATACTTGACTACTTTATAGTTCTCTAGATACAAGATACGTGACTACATTCTACAAGATACTTGACTACTTTATAGTTCTCTAGATACAAGATACGTGACTACATTCTACAAGATACTTGACTACTTTATAGTTCTCTAGATACAAGATACGTGACTACATTCTACAAGATACTTGACTACTTTATAGTTCTCTAGATACAAGATACGTGACTACATTCTACAAGATACTTGACTACTTTATAGTTCTCTAGATACAAGATACGTGACTACATTCTACAAGATACTTGACTAATTTATAGTTCTCTAGATACAAGATACGTGACTACATTCTACAAGATACTTGACTAATTTATAGTTCTCTAGATACAAGATACGTGACTACATTCTACAAGATACTTGACTACTTTATAGTTCTCTAGATACAAGATACGTGACTACATTCTACAAGATACTTGACTACTTTATAGTTCTCTAGATACAAGATACGTGACTCTACAAGATACTTGACTAATTTATAGTTCTCTAGATACAAGATACGTGACTACATTCTACAAGATACTTGACTAATTTATAGTTCTCTAGATACAAGATACGTGACTACATTCTACAAGATACTTGACTACTTTATAGTTCTCTAGATACAAGATACGTGACTACATTCTACAAGATACTTGACTAATTTATAGTTCTCTAGATACAAGATACGTGACTACATTCTACAAGATACTTGACTACTTTATAGTTCTCTAGATACAAGATACGTGACTACATTCTACAAGATACTTGACTACTTTATAGTTCTCTAGATACAAGATACGTGACTACATTCTACAAGATACTTGACTACTTTATAGTTCTCTAGATACAAGATACGTGACTACATTCTACAAGATACTTGACTAATTTATAGTTCTCTAGATACAAGATACGTGACTACATTCTACAAGATACTTGACTACTTTATAGTTCTCTAGATACAAGATACGTGACTACATTCTACAAGATACTTGACTACTTTATAGTTCTCTAGATACAAGATACGTGACTCTACAAGATACTTGACTAATTTATAGTTCTCTAGATACAAGATACGTGACTACATTCTACAAGATACTTGACTAATTTATAGTTCTCTAGATACAAGATACGTGACTACATTCTACAAGATACTTGACTACTTTATAGTTCTCTAGATACAAGATACGTGACTACATTCTACAAGATACTTGACTAATTTATAGTTCTCTAGATACAAGATACGTGACTACATTCTACAAGATACTTGACTACTTTATAGTTCTCTAGATACAAGATACGTGACTACATTCTACAAGATACTTGACTACTTTATAGTTCTCTAGATACAAGATACGTGACTACATTCTACAAGATACTTGACTACTTTATAGTTCTCTAGATACAAGATACGTGACTACATTCTACAAGATACTTGACTACTTTATAGTTCTCTAGATACAAGATACGTGACTACATTCTACAAGATACTTGACAACTTTATAGTTCTCTAGATACAAGATACGTGACTACATTCTACAAGATACTTGACTAATTTATAGTTCTCTAGATACAAGATACGTGACTACATTCTACAAGATACTTGACTAATTTATAGTTCTCTAGATACAAGATACGTGACTACATTCTACAAGATACTTGACTACTTTATAGTTCTCTAGATACAAGATACGTGACTACATTCTACAAGATACTTGACTACTTTATAGTTCTCTAGATACAAGATACGTGACTCTACAAGATACTTGACTAATTTATAGTTCTCTAGATACAAGATACGTGACTACATTCTACAAGATACTTGACTAATTTATAGTTCTCTAGATACAAGATACGTGACTACATTCTACAAGATACTTGACTACTTTATAGTTCTCTAGATACAAGATACGTGACTACATTCTACAAGATACTTGACTAATTTATAGTTCTCTAGATACAAGATACGTGACTACATTCTACAAGATACTTGACTACTTTATAGTTCTCTAGATACAAGATACGTGACTACATTCTACAAGATACTTGACTACTTTATAGTTCTCTAGATACAAGATACGTGACTACATTCTACAAGATACTTGACTACTTTATAGTTCTCTAGATACAAGATACGTGACTACATTCTACAAGATACTTGACTACTTTATAGTTCTCTAGATACAAGATACGTGACTACATTCTACAAGATACTTGACAACTTTATAGTTCTCTAGATACAAGATACGTGACTACATTCTACAAGATACTTGACTAATTTATAGTTCTCTAGATACAAGATACGTGACTACATTCTACAAGATACTTGACTAATTTATAGTTCTCTAGATACAAGATACGTGACTACATTCTACAAGATACTTGACTACTTTATAGTTCTCTAGATACAAGATACGTGACTACATTCTACAAGATACTTGACTACTTTATAGTTCTCTAGATACAAGATACGTGACTACATTCTACAAGATACTTGACTAATTTATAGTTCTCTAGATACAAGATACGTGACTACATTCTACAAGATACTTGACTACTTTATAGTTCTCTAGATACAAGATACGTGACTACATTCTACAAGATACTTGACTAATTTATAGTTCTCTAGATACAAGATACGTGACTACATTCTACAAGATACTTGACTACTTTATAGTTCTCTAGATACAAGATACGTGACTACATTCTACAAGATACTTGACTAATTTATAGTTCTCTAGATACAAGATACGTGACTACATTCTACAAGATACTTGACTAATTTATAGTTCTCTAGATACAAGATACGTGACTACATTCTACAAGATACTTGACTACTTTATAGTTCTCTAGATACAAGATACGTGACTACATTCTACAAGATACTTGACTAATTTATAGTTCTCTAGATACAAGATACGTGACTACATTCTACAAGATACTTGACTACTTTATAGTTCTCTAGATACAAGATACGTGACTACATTCTACAAGATACTTGACTACTTTATAGTTCTCTAGATACAAGATACGTGACTCTACAAGATACTTGACTAATTTATAGTTCTCTAGATACAAGATACGTGACTACATTCTACAAGATACTTGACTAATTTATAGTTCTCTAGATACAAGATACGTGACTACATTCTACAAGATACTTGACTACTTTATAGTTCTCTAGATACAAGATACGTGACTACATTCTACAAGATACTTGACTAATTTATAGTTCTCTAGATACAAGATACGTGACTACATTCTACAAGATACTTGACTACTTTATAGTTCTCTAGATACAAGATACGTGACTACATTCTACAAGATACTTGACTACTTTATAGTTCTCTAGATACAAGATACGTGACTACATTCTACAAGATACTTGACTACTTTATAGTTCTCTAGATACAAGATACGTGACTACATTCTACAAGATACTTGACTACTTTATAGTTCTCTAGATACAAGATACGTGACTACATTCTACAAGATACTTGACTACTTTATAGTTCTCTAGATACAAGATACGTGACTACATTCTACAAGATACTTGACTAATTTATAGTTCTCTAGATACAAGATACGTGACTACATTCTACAAGATACTTGACTAATTTATAGTTCTCTAGATACAAGATACGTGACTACATTCTACAAGATACTTGACTACTTTATAGTTCTCTAGATACAAGATACGTGACTACATTCTACAAGATACTTGACTACTTTATAGTTCTCTAGATACAAGATACGTGACTACATTCTACAAGATACTTGACTAATTTATAGTTCTCTAGATACAAGATACGTGACTACATTCTACAAGATACTTGACTACTTTATAGTTCTCTAGATACAAGATACGTGACTACATTCTACAAGATACTTGACTACTTTATAGTTCTCTAGATACAAGATACGTGACTACATTCTACAAGATACTTGACTACTTTATAGTTCTCTAGATACAAGATACGTGACTACATTCTACAAGATACTTGACTACTTTATAGTTCTCTAAATACAAGATACGTGACTACATTCTACAAGATACTTGACTACTTTATAGTTCTCTAGATACAAGATACGTGACTACATTCTACAAGATACTTGACTACTTTATAGTTCTCTAGATACAAGATACGTGACTACATTCTACAAGATACTTGACTAATTTATAGTTCTCTAGATACAAGATACGTGACTACATTCTACAAGATACTTGACTACTTTATAGTTCTCTAGATACAAGATACGTGACTACATTCTACAAGATACTTGACTACTTTATAGTTCTCTAGATACAAGATACGTGACTCTACAAGATACTTGACTACTTTATAGTTCTCTAGATACAAGATACGTGACTACATTCTACAAGATACTTGACTACTTTATAGTTCTCTAGATACAAGATACGTGACTACATTCTACAAGATACTTGACTACTTTATAGTTCTCTAGATACAAGATACGTGACTACATTCTACAAGATACTTGACTAATTTATAGTTCTCTAGATACAAGATACGTGACTACATTCTACAAGATACTTGACTAATTTATAGTTCTCTAGATACAAGATACGTGACTACATTCTACAAGATACTTGACTACTTTATAGTTCTCTAGATACAAGATACGTGACTACATTCTACAAGATACTTGACTACTTTATAGTTCTCTAGATACAAGATACGTGACTACATTCTACAAGATACTTGACTAATTTATAGTTCTCTAGATACAAGATACGTGACTACATTCTACAAGATACTTGACTACTTTATAGTTCTCTAGATACAAGATACGTGACTACATTCTACAAGATACTTGACTACTTTATAGTTCTCTAGATACAAGATACGTGACTACATTCTACAAGATACTTGACTAATTTATAGTTCTCTAGATACAAGATACGTGACTACATTCTACAAGATACTTGACTAATTTATAGTTCTCTAGATACAAGATACGTGACTACATTCTACAAGATACTTGACTAATTTATAGTTCTCTAGATACAAGATACGTGACTACATTCTACAAGATACTTGACTACTTTATAGTTCTCTAGATACAAGATACGTGACTACATTCTACAAGATACTTGACTACTTTATAGTTCTCTAGATACAAGATACGTGACTACATTCTACCAGATACTTGACTACTTTATAGTTCTCTAGATACAAGATACGTGACTACATTCTACAAAATACTTGACTAATTTATAGTTCTCTAGATACAAGATACGTGACTACATTCTACAAGATACTTGACTAATTTATAGTTCTCTAGATACAAAATACGTGACTACATTCTACAAGATACTTGACTACTTTATAGTTCTCTAGATACAAGATACGTGACTACATTCTACAAGATACTTGACTACTTTATAGTTCTCTAGATACAAGATACGTGACTACATTCTACCAGATACTTGACTACTTTATAGTTCTCTAGATACAAGATACGTGACTACATCCTACATGATACTTGACTACATCCTGCTAGAAATGTAGTTGGGCCGAGAGAGATTTGATGGCAATATAAGAACAACACATTTATATAGCACGATAGTTCTCAAACTGTTTTGGTCCGAGGTGCCCTCATGGACTACATGTTTCTCCCTGGTTCACCCTGGAAGCTAAACAATGTTATTGGTTTTCTATACAGATCACCGAGTTTTTTTTTAACTTAATAGATAACTTTCTTGTTATTTATTGTACGAATCTTTACCCTCCCCTTCCTGTGCAATATATTTACCAATTTTGAACACTGTTGCCTTTTGTGATCAACATCTGTCATTCCTATGTGTAGATATCATATTATGTTTTGTCATTCTATATTTTGGTGTGACAATACATCATGTAAGTCTGTCAATTTTCTGATTTGCTTGGGTTCATCTCTATCCAGGACCGTAGAAACGACTTCAATAAGGGTAGATGGGTGTCTCCGGTTGATTTACTGTGAAAGGAGTTTTCTTATTTTCATTTTTTTTAATATTTTTATTAGCCTTTAGGTGTTTTTTTTTTGCAGAGAAAATCGTTGAAGGAGGAGGGAGCCATCCACATTTTAGATAAGTTCCAGGCACTCAAAATTGTGCTGAGATATCCTACAGGAGGAGGAAACCAGCCATCCACTACTATTCCCTTATCCATGGTATTATCTCTATCCTGCTAGTGTTTACGTCCCTCACACTTATCCGGATTTATCTCATCTAGTCATCAAAATGTTACCGTGTACAGTGCCGGTTTGTACTTGTCCTGTTTTTATGTCGCGCTTCTGATAAAGGCCTGTGGTTGAAATATCGGCTTGTGTGTGTGCTTTCAAGTGTATTACCAGTGATATTCATTACCAATTTCTAAGTTTCACCTGCCGGAGGATCCATCGCGTCACATAATTTTTTTTACTAACAAACACCCGTTACTGCCCTCCAAGTCCGTTGCAGCCAGAGGGGATGCGTCATATGTCTCAGCCAGAGGCAATGCGTCACATATCTCAGCCAGAGGGGATGCGTCATATGTCTCAGCCAGAGGGGGATGCGTCATATGTTTCAGCCAGAGGGGGATGCATCATATGTCTCAGCCAGAGGGGATGCGTCATATGTCTCAGCAAGAGGGGGATGCGTCATATGTCTCAGCCAGAGGGGATGCGTCATATGTCTCAGCCAGAGGGGATGCGTCATATGTCTCAGCCAGAGGGGGGTGCGTCATATGTCTCATCCAGAGGGGATGCGTCATATGTCTCAGCCAGAGGGGATGCGTCATATGTATCAGTCAGAGGGAATGCGTCACATGTCTCACGTTGGAAACTACTGATCTAGATTCGCGAAGATTGTAAGAAACTTAAAAAATAACAACTAGGAGACAGGATCAAAAAACAAAGAAATCGAGATAGCATCCCTACTGCAAGGAAATGAAATAGGCTGGAACTCAATATAATCTGATTTACACTTAAGTTTTTGAAGTGAATATTTTTTTTTTGTCACGTAAAAACTTTAAAGCTAGATAAACTAACAAAAATTGAACAGCACTCAAAAGTCAACATGTAGTACAAGAACTCGTATACATAAAAACATTTTTACGGTAAACTGGTTGCGTGTTATCCAAGCCAAAAGGGCGTCATGTATATCCATCAATATCTGAATTGCTGTAAGTTTGTAGGTTTTTTTTTTTTGGTTTTTTTTGAAAAGGTGGATACTCATTTATTTAACTATCGTTTTTATAGTCTTTGATATCGTATGCATCTTTAAACGGGAAAGTGGGATAGGTTTGCATGTTTTCTGTCAGGTGTTCAGTGTTTGAACTTTACTTTTTCATTGCTTTGTTAGTATTCTCTTTATTGTGAGCATTCGCTGTGTTATCTTTACACTCTGTTTATTCTAAAACTTAAGATGGCGATGGTTGACATGGCAATGTTGAATATGATTTGGAAAAGTAAGATCAGTATTACAGTAAAGATCATTATATTCACATTGCTAGAGCTAAGTATATTTTTATGTGGATGTGAATACTAGACACTCAATGCAGACACGGAAAGAATTATTACGGCTTTTTTTTAAAAAGTGCTACATGCGTTTGTTAAGAATTAGTTATAGAATTATTAGTTATAGAATAATTAGTAATAACACGATTATATTCGTCCGTCCGGCAGCAAACAAATGTTTACGTTATCAAGAACCATTTTTTGACAACGGTGAAATGACTTTTTTTGACAGTGGTGAAATGACTTTCTTTGACAGTGGTGAAATGACTTTAACTTGTTTGGTTTGTAGCAAAGCATAAGACACAACTCGCTTTCTACAATTATTTGACAAGAAACAGTCCAAGGTGGAAGTAATAGATGCTGAAAATAAAATCGTGAATATTGATAACATCAAGGAATGGTTCCGACACGATTTTTCTACACTTCTCTCAATGACTGAAGATTGAGATATTTGGAGAGCTTTTTTGTCTCCAGTGTGGCAACCCTGCGATTCTGACGAGTTATGGGTATTATTATTATTATTATTATTATTATTATTATTATTATTATTATTATTATTATTATTATTATTATCATTTATAGGCCTATTATTATTATTATTATTATTCTCTTTAGGAAGCCGCGGTAGTGCACTGTTTAAGGCGCTCATTTGTCACAACAGACACGCTTTTCTAATTAACTCTTTATTTGTGGTTCGTGGTTCACCTAGCAACCAGAAAGTAGTGTATCAGGGCCCGTTGCTCACAAAGCAACCAGGGAGTACGGTACCAAGGCCCGTGGTTCACCTAGAAACCAGGAAGTACGGTACAAGGGCCCGTGGCTCACCTAGGAACCAGGAAGTACGGTACAAGGACCCGTGGTTCACCTAGGAACTAGGAAGTATTATACCCATGTGTTGCTGGTACTCATGTGTAGGGTACACATGTCTCCCATGTGTTGCTGGAGCCCGTAAAGGGAGTAATGAATAGCGACATTGTTACCTGCAGCACAAACGAAAGATACGACTGATTAGGGTTCGGGGTGAAGTTTACTGTTACAACATAGCGTCAAATTGACCTTTGCGAAGTCGGTGTGTCGGGCCGAAAAGTACAGACATAGAATTTAAACTGTAAACCATGACAGAACGCATTCCGTTCTCTGGACCACATGTTACTGATCTTTGGGAGTTTGAGAATGTTCTCTGGATTATATTCTACTGATATTTGGGAGTTTGAGAACGTTCTCTGGATCGTATTCTACTGATATTTGGGAGTTTGAGAACGTTCCTATGGACTATAGTCTACTGATTTTGGGAGTTTGAGAATGAACGCAGAAGAAGATAGCAAGCTGATAATTAGGAAATTTTAGAATAAAATAAATTAACATTGGAAAAGAAATTTAAAAAAGGAATAATGGAAGCTAATGAACAAGATGTAAAAGAAAGAAAGCAACAAAAAAAAGGAATGGTATAATCTAATGAACAAGACGTGGAAGACAGAGAAGAGATGAGATCGGCTGCAATCAAAGATCCCTCCAGGGTATTCGCTCTTTGTCTATCCAACTAGCCTGTTTCCCCTAATTTGTCCTGTCCCTATTCTGTCGTCAGCTCCGGCCTAACCACTTGAGATCCGTCTGCTTTTCCTGTTGTAGCCCAGGGCGAGACTAGAACACGCGCTTATTATTAAGTGTGGCACACTGTCAGTGCTGGGTCTCTTATGTCAGATATTTCTAGAGAACATAGTATTTTACAAGCATATTCACTCCCATCTACCAATCTATCTATAGTTATATGTGCACAATCTATCTATAGTTATATGTGCACAATCTATCTATAGTTATATGTGCACAATCTATCTATAGTTATATGTGCACAATCTATCTATAGTTATATGTGCACAATCTATCTATAGTTATATGTGCACAATCTATCTATAGTTATATGTGCACAATCTATCTATAGTTATATGTGCACAATCTATCTATAGTTATATGTGCACAATCTATCTATAGTTATATGTGCACAATCTATCTATAGTTATATGTGCACAATCTATCTATAGTTATATGTGCACAATCTATCTATCTATGTATATATCTATGTAACTATATAAGTATCTATCTATCTAGTTATTGTATATAGGCCTATAAATATATTCGCTAAACCCTTTGTTGCAGCGTCAGGGGTAGAAGAGTTTTATAGAGATGGCCCTCGTGTGTGCTGAGTATATTGTATATTGTACAATTTGTCGCCTCGTTTTAGTTAGGCGGTCCATCATTTTAGTTAGGTGGTCCATCATTTTAGTTAGGTGGTCCATCATTTTAGTTAGGTGGTCCTACATTTTGGTGGTCGATCTCTTGATTATTATTGATAAGAAACTGACCTTACAGCATGTGGGGCATTTCCATAAGTGCTCAGCCCTCTGTTCCAGCAGCCATTCGACTCGATGGTGTTTCGAGTCTGATGTCGCCGAAACAGACGTCGACATCAAGGCACAACTATGGCAATTGCGACAGGTTTCTTTGTTGTTCCGCCCACCCAAGCCGTGCGCATAACTAGTTGAAGCACAACGTCGGCCTGTTGGAACAACATGGTAACTGTTATCGAAGGTTACAACTACGGGATTGTATAGATGACGTGCCATGAAGCTTCTATAAGAAGATAACCTCAATATAAAGTCATCTAGGTCGGTCTCTAGGTCTGCCTTCACTGTATCTGTGTAGCATAGCTTGCTGTGGTATACTGTCTGATGGTAGCTTGTATCTGTGTAGCATAGCTTGTATCTGTGTAGCATAGCTTGTATCTGTGTAGCATAGCTTGCTGTGGTATACTGTCTGATGGTAGCTTGTATCTGTGTAGCATAGCTTGTATCTGTGTAGCATAGCTTGCTGTGGTATACTGTCTGATGGTAGCTTGTATCTGTGTAGCATAGCTTGCTGTGGTATGCTGTCTGATGGTAGTCTTTATCTGTGTAGCATAGCTTGCTGTGGTATACTGTCTGATGGTAGTCTGCTGATGTGTACAAACCATTTGATATGTTGTCTCTTAATATATTCCAAGATTGGGGTGATGTTTGTTTTTGTCATTCCTCATTCCTCACTCTCTCTCTCTCTCTTAGCTCACTCTGTCTCTTACCTCACTCTGTCTCTTACCTCACTCTCTCTCTCTCTCTTAGCGATATTACTAGGATTCTGCGTAAGCATGCTATTTCAGCTGTTACAAGTTTACTTTTGTCTTGTGTTGTCATTGTCCATGTTTGTCTTTCATAGCACAACGATGGTATAATAATCGTTTTGAATAGTGTTAGTTTGGTGTTTAATCTACATTTCTGTTTCTGAAGATTGGTGTCAATTGCCCTAGGGCTTGGTATGCTTTACTACATCTATTGTGTATTTCTTTGCTGCTCTTGTCGTCTGCTGTTATATTGCTTCCTATGTATGTGAATTCATATAATATTTATATATATAAACTTAACTTCATAAAGCCTCCCCACCTCCAATCTTCGGTCTTGTATCTGTTCTATCTTTCTTTATGCACCTATTTCGTTTCCTCAGTACTGCACAGGTTCCACATGATTTCACTCAGTTCTTGGACAGAGGCTGCCAGACTTCACGGATGATTTCCCTACACTTCTCTTGTTAGACTGCTGCCATCAATTTAGCGAGGACAACAACAAAAACTCACTTCGTTTTAGCTATCAGCGCGTGATAAAACGATCAGTTAAATACACAAGGACCCATAAATCCAGGTGATCAAAGCGTGGAGTTGTCAGCCCCTGCCTGGTTGTTTTCTTTGGTTGGCTATATTTTCTGTACTCCTGATGATGGTTCGTCATGCTCCTGTACTGTTGGAGGCGGAAGCGAGTGCATAAATGTTTCTAGAAGTGCACAAAGTAACAATTCATTCATCTCATACATCTGTCATGAATGTCGTTATATTAGATCTGAACTACCTTTTCTATGAACAATTGTAAATTTTCTCGGTACAACATGCAGAGAATTAACTACATTTTAACGAAACAAATCTTAAACTTGAATGGAACTGATCCTACATTATTTAACGAAACGAAATATAGATAAAGACACAAAATACAGTCGCTAGATGCATCGTACTGCTCGCTACGTACTGAGAACCCACTCATTTCCCCCCTTGGGTGACCCTGGGGGACAGGGGCTCTCAGTGCGTTGCGCGCACCTCGCTTCATCCGACAGCAGTCATAGCGAGATTTTCAACGATTAAATTAACCATTTTCACAATGAAAGTTTACTAGTGCCGTGATTTCGGTGACGTGACGAAAGGAGCGCATACTGTGACAGTTTTGAAATGAAATTTAGCAGAATATTAAAACGGTGGAATGCATGTACTTGTCTCCGTATTGAACCATTTAGTTTTCAGTGACCATTGTATGAAATAATTTGGTTATTTTTTATTACAGATAACTTCAAAGTTAGTTGAATAACAAAGAAAGTCACTACAATGGATACCAGCTCACTGTGACATCCATAGTAGCAAAAAATAAGACGAATTAGCAACACAGGAGGCGACCTCCCTCAGACCCGCGTACCTTAGAGATTCATGGATGTAAAATCTCTGATAAAACAGGAGGCGACCTCCCTCAGACCCGCGTACCTTAGAGCTTCATGGATGTAAAATCTCTGATAAAACAGGAGGCGACCTCCCTCAGACCTAAGAGCTTCATGGATGTAAAATCTGATAAAACAGGAGGCGACCTCCCTCAGACCCGCGTACCTTAGAGCTTCATGGATGTAAAATCTGATAAAACAGGAGGCGACCTCCCTCATACCCGCGTACCTTAGAGCTTCATGGATGTAAAATCTGATAAAACAGGAGGCGACCTCCCTCATACCCGCGTACCTTAGAGCTTCATGGATGTAAAATCTGATAAAACAGGAGGCGACCTCCCTCATACCCGCGTACCTTAGAGCTTCATGGATGTAAAATCTGATAAAACAGGAGGCGACCTCCTTCTGACCCGCGTTCCTTAGAGCTTCATGGATGTAAAATCTGATAAAACAGGAGGCGACCTCCCTCATACCTTAGAGCTTCAGTGATGTAAAATCTCTGCTCTAACAATCTACGCTACTTCAGTGGAGAGAAGTAAACGGAAAGTATAGTCCTAAGCAAGACATCATTAACAAACTGAACAGAAATGAATACGTCGCGATATTTCAACTGCGAAAGATACACTGCCGTCTAAGGGCACGCTTAACACCGAATTGGTATCAGTGACTCTGCGACCTATAACTGCGGAGCATTAGCACAGGCACCAGAACACATGTTAAATACTATATCCCAGTTTTGTTATTCACAGAACGACATTCTGGCTCACATGTGTTTCTCTGCAGAACAAGTCGTTGAGAACCCAAGATGACCTCAAACAAACCGCTCTAGACATGACCAATATTGGACTCACCACTACTCAAACAAACCGCTCTAGACATGACCAATATTGGACTCACTACTACTCAAACAAACCGCTCTAGACATGACCAATATTGGACTCACTACTACTCAAACAAACCGCTCTAGATATGACCATTATTGGACTCACCACTACTCAAACAAACCGCTCTAGACATGACCAATATTGGACTCACTACTACTCAAACAAACCGCTCTAGACATGACCAATATTGGACTCACTACTACTCAAACAAACCGCTCTAGACATGACCAATATTGGACTTACTACTACTCAAACAAACCGCTCTAGACATGACCAATATTGGACTCACCACTGCTCAAACAAACCGCTCTAGACATGACCAATATTGGACTCACTACTACTCAAACAAACCGCTCTAGACATGACCAATATTGGACTCACCACTACTCAAACAAACCGCTCTAGACATGACCAATATTGGACTCACCACTACTCAAACAAACAGCTCTAGACATGACCAATATTGGACTCACCACTACTCAAACAAACCGCTCTAGACATGACCAATATTGGACTCACTACTACTCAAACAAACCGCTCTAGACATGACCAATATTGGACTCACCACTACTCAAACAAACCGCTCTAGACATGACCAATATTGGACTCACTACTACTCAAACAAACCGCTCTAGACATGACCAATATTGGACTCACCACTACTCAAACAAACCGCTCTAGACATGACCAATATTGGACTCACCACTACTCAAACAAACCGCTCTAGACATGACCAATATTGGACTCACTACTACTCAAACAAACCGCTCTAGACATGACCAATATTGGACTCACTACTACTCAAACAAACCGCTCTAGACATGACCAATATTGGACTCACCACTACTCAAACAAACCGCTCTAGACATGACCAATATTGGACTCACTACTACTCAAACAAACCGCTCTAGACATGACCAATATTGGACTCACTACTACTCAAACAAACCGCTCTAGACATGACCAATATTGGACTCACCACTACTCAAACAAACCGCTCTAGACATGACCAATATTGGACTCACCACTACTCAAACAAACCGCTCTAGACATGACCAATATTGGACTCACCACTACTCAAACAAACCGCTCTAGACATGACCAATATTGGACTCACTACTACTCAAACAAACCGCTCTAGACATGACCAATATTGGACTCACTACTACTCAAACAAACCGCTCTAGACATGACCAATATTGGACTCACCACTACTCAAACAAACCGCTCTAGACATGACCAATATTGGACTCACTACTACTCAAACAAACCGCTCTAGACATGACCAATATTGGACTCACTACTACTCAAACAAACCGCTCTAGACATGACCAATATTGGACTCACCACTACTCAAACAAACCGCTCTAGACATGACCAATATTGGACTCACCACTACTCAAACAAACCGCTCTAGACATGACCAATATTGGACTCACTACTACTCAAACAAACCGCTCTAGACATGACCAATATTGGACTCAATGATTAACAACTGATCGCTGAAAAAGAAGATGAACTAAAGCATCTTCACGCAATGCACCTCAAAAATAGATATAAACGAGTTTGTATGAACTACAATCATGTGCAATGCTTTCTCATCTCTCCCTGCTCGAAGAAACACACTTCAGGAAGGTCTCCAGTGTACCCCGATATCGCAGCAATTAGTGTGACCTACCATGAAATGACGTAATAATATGACCTACCATGAAATGACGTAATAATATGACCTACCGTGAAATGACGTAATAATGTGATCTACCGTGAAATGACGTAATAATATGACCTACCGTGAAATGACGTAATAATATGACCTACAATGCATGCTGTAAAATACGCCTATGCAAATTTGAGCGTGGTGTTGACTGCCTCGTCTTCTTCTTCAAAATGACCCAAAAGCATGTTGTAGTCGGATGTGTCAGGCTGATAGATGTAGATATATAGGCTAAGCTGTATATCAGAGATGGGGAAACTGCTGCCACACTGACCACATCTGACTCATCAAGTCATTTTTACTGACACACCAATCCATGTTTTACTGACATACCTAGCCTTTTTCATTGACACAACAATTCATTTTCATTGACACGCAACGCCATTGTATTGACACGCCACGCAAATTTAACTGACACACCAAGCTATTTTTACTAACACACAAATGTAAAATGGCAATATGTACTGGGATCCTGAGCTCAGAAAATACAGAATCAAAACTACCGACACTACTGGAGATTCTAATGACTAAAAAAGGGAATCTTACTGTCCCCATCTCACTCCGTATAAGTGACCACTGACCACAAAGTTTATCTACATCGAATTAAAATCACTGCACAACACAGTCATTTCTCCGGAACATATCCTGCTAGAGAAACTACACCTGTTTGGTCATATAAATAGACGCAACTGTTTGGTCATATAAAGAGACACAACTGTTTGGAAATACAAATAATGGAGGGCAGAGCACCTGGGAGGAGGAGAAAGGCCAGACCAAGAAGACGATGGACTGACGAAATTAAAGATAACATGAATACATCGCTGGAAAATGCAAATCGCATCGCCCAAAACAGAGAGAGGTTCAGAGAGTTCATTGGGAAGACAACGTTCTGGAAGAATTACGTCACATGACATAGAGAAATTGAGCTTGAGGACCAACTCAGAAAACAATGAGAATGTTACTCTTGTTGCGCACAACAAGAAATGGAAAGTCTGGAAGATCCATTGCAACAGAGGTGTCTGGAAGATCCATTGCAACAGAGGTGTAATGTGTGAACGGCATTTCGTCTGATGTATGAAAGAATAAATCCTCAGTGTTTGGGAACAACATAAATATGTGAGGGCTGGGGCAACACAGAGTCATGAGGGGGAACAGAGATACGTAGGGAGTGTTGCAGTAAATACAAAACACATTAACGACATCAACAGAAACAAATGACATTTCAACTAAAAAGTCTTCATCAAGTCCTTTTGATTAAAAAAGTGCTGTACGTGACGATGACTCTTGTTCCATGACTAGAATAAGGGAGTTTGGTTTGAAATGTAGTGTCGATAAAAAGCAGTGGTTTCGTGGGCGAGAAAAAATGATGGTCAGTCAACGTGAAATGGCGGATACACTCAAGGAGACATCTGAGCACCTATGGACTTGTCCGGAGTGCGGTGACGATGATCCAACGACTAACTAACTGAGAGATATTTTCTCCCCCTTCATCAAATATTGCCTAAATATCTTGACTATTATATATGAAAAACATCTCTCGGGACATAACAGCTGCATCGTTCAGACAATTTATTAACTCCGTGTCAAATATACAATCAATGTGTTCTGTCTTGGTTATGGAGCGGAACGACGGCAAAAACAGTTTGTAAAATAAAGTACTTAAAACTGCTGACGACTAAAGCCACAAGTGCAATATAAATCGGAGTCGTGGTTTACCTGCAACTCAACTTACGTTATATGTAATGGTCACAGCTCTGATATAACTCAATTGGAGTACGTCAGCTGTTGAAAGGGGCGTACACTAACATAATAGAAAGGGGCGTACACTCTCATAATAGAAAGGGGACGTATATCAAGTGACATATTCTTTCCAGGACGTTGTGTTTGTCGTGGATACTCTGAACACCTCTCTGTTCCTGGCAAGCAGTTTTGCATTGACCAAATACATGTACATACATTCTTCGATGTCGCTGGTCCATCATCTTCTTGGTCTTCCACTTCTTTGTACCTTCTTTCTTGGTCTTCCACTTCTTTGTACCTTCTTTCTTGGTCTTCCACTTCTTTGTACCTTCTTTCTTGGTCTTCCACTTCTTTGTACCTTCTTTCTTGATCTTCCACTTCTTTGTACCTTCTTTCTTGATCTTCCACTTCTTTGTACCTTCTTTCTTGGTCTTCCACTTCTTTGTACCTTCTTTCTTGGTCTTCCACTTCTTTGTACCTTCTTTCTTGATCTTCCACTTCTTTGTGCCTTCTTTCTTGGTCTTCCACTTCTTTGTGCCTTCTTTCTTGGTCTTCCACTTCTTTGTACCTTCTTTCTTGGTCTTCCACTTCTTTGTACCTTCTTTCTTGGTCTTCCACTTCTTTGTACCTTCTTTCTTGGTCTTCCACTTCTTTGTACCTTCTTTCTTGGTCTTCCACTTCTTTGTGCCTTCTTTCTTGGTCTTCCACTTCTTTGTACCTTCTTTCTTGGTCTTCCACTTCTTTGTGCCTTCTTTCTTGGTCTTCCACTTCTTTGTGCCTTCTTTCTTGGTCTTCCACTTCTTTGTATCTTCTTTCTTGGTCTTCCACTTCTTTGTACCTTCTTTCTTGGTCTTCCACTTCTTTGTGCCTTCTTTCTTGGTCTTCCACTTCTTTGTGCCTTCTTTCTTGGTCTTCCACTTCTTTGTACCTTCTTTCTTGGTCTTCCACTTCTTTGTGCCTTCTTTCTTGATCTTCCACTTCTTTGTACCTTCTTTCTTGGTCTTCCACTTCTTTGTGCCTTCTTTCTTGGTCTTCCACTTCTTTGTACCTTCTTTCTTGGTCTTCCACTTCTTTGTACCTTCTTTCTTGGTCTTCCACTTCTTTGTACCTTCTTTCTTGGTCTTCCACTTCTTTGTACCTTCTTTCTTGGTCTTCCACTTCTTTGTACCTTCTTTCTTGGTCTTCCACTTCTTTGTGCCTTCTTTCTTGGTCTTCCACTTCTTTGTACCTTCTTTCTTGGTCTTCCACTTCTTTGTGCCTTCTTTCTTGGTCTTCCACTTTTTTGTGCCTTCTTTCTTGGTCTTCCACTTCTTTGTGCCTTCTTTCTTGGTCTTCCACTTCTTTGTACCTTCTTTCTTGGTCTTCCACTTCTTTGTACCTTCTTTCTTGGTCTTCCACTTCTTTGTACCTTCTTTCTTGGTCTTCCACTTCTTTGTGCCTTCTTTCTTGATCTTCCACTTCTTTGTACCTTCTTTCTTGGTCTTCCACTTCTTTGTACCTTCTTTCTTGGTCTTCCACTTCTTTGTACCTTCTTTCTTGATCTTCCACTTCTTTGTACCTTCTTTCTTGATCTTCCACTTCTTTGTACCTTCTTTCTTGATCTTCCACTTCTTTGTACCTTCTTTCTTGGTCTTCCACTTCTTTGTACCTTCTTTCTTGGTCTTCCACTTCTTTGTGCCTTCTTTCAATAGGTCGTGTATATTGTCGACGATCTCCAGCCTGACGGGCAAGAAAAATTGACCTACTTGAATTTCCACCTCGGGCCGTACTTAACCCACCCCTTTCTTAGAACATCCGATATTTTCAATTGTGTCTCATGAAGTAATTATGGGAAAACAACACACAATTGTGAATAACATGAAAAAATCTTGTACTCGAACTAATATTCCTAATTCCCCTCGTAAGACAATACTCTGTATTTGTTCCTGAGCCATTGAATGCTGAAAGATGTACAGGGTGACCGGGAAGAGTTAAGTTAGCACTCAGCACTCATCTTTTGTCTCTAATCATCCTCATCTTGGGAGACGTGTACGGCTGTTGTTGTCTCTCGTCCCGTCACTCAGGCAATACTATCTCTCGGGTATCTCTCACAGGTACAGGAACATGTCATGTGATGTCTGTCTGCAAGCTTGCGACGGTATGAGAAGAATCTTCCTACAGTTGTTTCAAAATGTCACTGTGAATCAATGGTTCTCTACCTTTTTCGCCTGCGACACTCCTTTCAGATCAAGTTAGTTTCCGCCACCCCCCCCCCTCTTTCCGGGGTCTTAGCAACTATACTTTCATCAACTCTCATTCACACTTATCCTACAAATAATGTCGAATTGTTACCTTTCGGTGACACCGCTAGATATGTCCGTGTCCTCCCCCATTATCATCTACGTGACGCGTCCTTTACAGACTGCCCCTCTGTACTCCTCTGATTTCTATGCAAAATGGTCAGCCCCTTCCAATGTCATGTTCAGAAGGTGCTCCGGATACCACTGTCCTTGACAGATCGGATATTCCTAGAACACTGGACTTGACAGGTGTGGAATTACTAGCATTGCCACTATTCAAATACAGACATAGATTTGTTGGGCAGGGCATGTGCTGCTTATGCCAAAGATACTCCTCTATAGTGAGTTACATAAGTTCGTAATAAGGTTGCCAACAGAAACGCTACAATGACTCGTTCACGACCTCACTGATAGACTTTGAAATAAACCAAGATACATGGGACAAAGCTACACGAAATACAGCTACAAGACGCTCTATAGTGGGAAAAAAAGTGCATCATCTTGTGAAAAGAGGAGACATGCATAAGCCAACAGCGCAGAGCGAAGAACAGCAACAACGCCACGGACGGGTAGAACAACAACAATCTGCAGTAGTCATCCCATGCCCGAACTGTCCACGGACATTTGCCACAAAAATTGGGTGAACAATAACAACAAATATCAATATTTCATGTGTGGCACCTTTAAAACCCAAGTCCTTCTACAGAATAAAATACACGCAAGTGTCAAACAGCGTCATTAATCTTGGCTGATATGACATCGTTGGCCACTGTGATTGTACTTTATGTCGCCAGCTAATAAAATCACGGACAAAGACGGATAACCCAGACAATTGATGCTGCCAGGGATCGGCAGGATTAATCTGGAAAACGACAAACACAACACTATTGCCCCGGGGAGCACACGTGCCATGTTGAGGATCCCTGCTGCACAAATGCAGTGTGTATCAGTGGTGGATTTCTTGTTATCAGTAACACAAATGATAGACGTTATGTTCACAAGTCAAATTGACATATACAAGTTCCAGGTAGAAAACCAAGAGTATGGATTGAAAGGAATAGTGACTTAAGCAGTTCGCTTCGTGCTGACCAGGTCGCGGGTTCAGATCTCACTTGTTGAGAAAGTGGATTTTCTCAGAAATCTTTGGGGACTATCGCTTGAAGCTCCGGAGTTACGTGCTTCGAGTAATACGATCCACAGGCAGCGTACCATTTCATTGAGAGGGAAGGAGTGCATATGGGGGTAAGCCGAGTGCAATTAAGTAATACTGTCAGCCGGAGGTGATACCGCTTCACTAAGAGGGATGAAGTACATTCTTCTTCTTCTCGAACACCAGGAATTGCGAGCGATTAGCTCTTACTTCCTACGTGCAGTGGGGAGAGATTTCTCCGAGCTTTCTTTCATACCCAGGAGGCTTTAGCTTTCAGCTTAGTGCAATGCCTATTGAAGGAGCCTTCTACTCAAAGAGGGTATATGTCTCGAGACGAGCTGATAGTTTGCCTGGGTCAACCATTGCTTGTCTTTCCTTCCTACGAGGCGCTTCGCAGTCAGCGAGCTGTTTCTCGTGTCGGACTAAGCCGTGTTGGATAACGGCGATGGTCGAATTAGACTCAGGGTTGATACACCTTCCTAGACGAGGTGCTGCTTTGCAAAACACGTCGATGGTCTGGGATTTGACATGTGCATTTCTCACGTACTTGAGATGGCAATCCAATTCACTGCCATACGCGGTCTGTATATTTTGCCTCTTCGCCATTGTGTATATTACCCAGAGACTAAGTAAACTACGAATCTCGAACGAGGAGTTTCGCAGTACTTGGGTACTGAACCCAATTATCTCTGTTTGAACCATGTTGTCAACGGCCAAAGTCGAGCTGGGCTTGGTTTGCAGTGTCATTAGAGATTTGCGTTCTCCCCCCCCCCCTTCTACGTTGCCCGCAGTGTCCAGAGTTCGAGTCTCAACACTCCTTCGGTCAGAAATTTAGACAATAAACTTCCCGACATCTGTTCAATGCTTATCCTGTGTGCAATGAAGAGCTGTATTCAAAGCTATTGTTCAAACCCAGAAGAGCATGTTCACACCCAGGAGTGTATTTTCATACCCAGGAGTGCATGTTCACACCCAGGAGTGTATTTTCATACCCAGGAGTGCATGTTCACACCCAGGAGTGCATGTTCACACCCAGGAGTGCATGTTCACACCCAGGAGTGCATGTTCACACCCAGGAGTGCATGTTCACACCCAGGAGTGCATGTTCACACCCAGGAGTGCATGTTCACACCCAGGAGTGCATGTTCACACACAGGAGTGCATGTTCACACACAGGAGTGCATGTTCACACCCAGGAGTGCATGTTCACACCCAGGAGTGCATGTTCACACCCAGGAGTGCATGTTCACACCCAGGAGTGCATGTTCAAGTTGGCGTATCCAATACTTGAGTCATGACTCCTACTTTTAGAATGAACTCTGCTGCCCATTAGCGTCTGTTACCTTTTCCAGATTCGGTGTGTATTCGTAAGATCACCGTATGTTAGGGACATAGACATTGGTCGCCCTTCCAATTTTTCTGCTTATTAAGCTGGACGGGTCGGAATGCATAGATGCCTTGCAGGCACCCCCCCCCCCCCCCCCACACCCCAAAAAATATTGTGTTTTTTTTTTAAATCGATAATCTATTCTCCATCGGTGTCACATGTTCACATTGATGTTATATTCTCAAAATCCTGCAGATTAGCAGGGTGTACTCCGGAGAATAGAATGCTTTGCATCAGGGTTTACCGGTTTACTGTGATATATCCACTTTTAGAATGGATTCCAGACCACACTGACCCTGTATGATATGGTACAGCCAATTCCACCCAGTAACTTCCTTAATCGCTTCTTAGGACATGTATCTAAAGTCAACAGTGTTTTTACCAATTGCTCCAATTTCGAGCCCAACAAATTCTCGGGCGCATTGAGCTACGCTGGTTATTACTCGTATGCTCCACAGGGAACAACAAAGTTGAAAATAATAGAGCGGCTATAAACGAAATGAAACTTTATATTTGGGGGCAACATGGTGGTAAGGGAGAGAAGACCGTCAGGGAATTTCCAAACCTGGTTTTTTGTGTGTGTTTTTTAAAAAGAATGGTCGTGTTTACAAGAGAAACGAGCAATGTGGGATCATGAAGAGCTTCTTTCCCATATCCTGTGATCTTGTCGAGTGAGCATCCATCTAGAAACACATGCCACGCGTGCCCAGAGGCATCTCGCAGACATTTCATCCTGTCAGAATCAGTAACGATATACTTTCGTGAATCCAGCGAGTGCCAACTTGACATATATTGAATACGTTAAGCTGCTGTCAGGCATGTGCAGGCCGAGCACTTTAAAACCAGCCCAGAATGTCGCACGAATGAAGTTATTTCACCCAACTAAATATATTCCATATATTACGTCAACAACTCTTAGACATTTTACCTTCCCCCACCGTAGAAAGGGGGGGGGAGAGTGGTATGTCAACAATCTGCCAAGAACTCAGGAACCCTCGGGTTCAATTATGTTATTAAAAGAGCAGAAACGGGAAAAAAGAACTACATTAAGTTTTGAGATCTTGAAATACATGCGTCTTCTTCTTTTACTTCTTCAGAGTTAATTCTCAAATTCCCACTGGATCTCTCATGTAGCAGGACACTGGATTTCTCTTGTAGCAGGACATTGGCTCTCTCTTGTAGCAGGACACTGCATCTCTCTTGTAGCAGGACACTGCATCTCTCTTGTAGCAGGACACTGCATCTCTCTTGTGGCAGGACACTGCATCTCTCTTGTAGCAGGACACTGCATTTCTCTTGTAGCAGGACACTTGATCTCTCATGTAGCAGGACAATGGTCCTACTAGATTTCCAGCAGGATATAGTCAATATAATAGAAATGCGGTGTTATCGCGTTGTATAATAGAAATTCGGTGTTATCGCGTTGTATAATAGAAATGCGGTGTTACTGTTATCGCGTTGTATAATAGAAATGCGGTGTTATCGAGTAACTAGAAGATTATCTCGAGCTAACAGAGCTTGTATTTTCGATTTCCTTGGAACGTTTTTCCCTTTCTATTTGCACGTCGCTCTGACATTGTGCTGGCCTTTTAGTGTACTTAGTATGTTGTCTTTTTGTCTCACGCCATGTATGTACCTTCTCGTGTCGTTTTCATTGGCCACCTCACCAATTCTCGGACCGGACTAACTAGTGTAACTGTGACAGTGCAACTGCATGCGTTGGCGCAGTGGTGTCGGAGATATTTACTGTCTCTTTTGCAGTCAATTCTCTTTCCAACTGCTGCCTCTACGGACACGATCCCTTAAAGGTTTAGCCAGAATCAGCACGAGCAACTGTATTTCTGTTTCTAGGGTGCACCAGGAGTAGATACTTTTGTGATCTTGGTTATCTGCTAACCCTGGGTCCGCCGAGAGCAGTGCGGTACCCTTTGTACCCCGCTAACACTACTACTTCCTGTAGTACGCAACAACTACTACTTTCTGTAGTACGCAACAACCACTACTTCCTATAGATCGCTAAAACTACTACTCCCTGTAGCTCGCTACAAATACTACTTTCTGTAGATTCAGCCTTACACAACGGTTCAACCTGAAGTTTCATAAAATATAACCCAAAACAATCTCACGGCTGCATAATTTGTTTATGCACGTGCATGGCATGAGTTGCTCCGTGTTGGAATTTTATTTGAGGATTACAATTTACGAGCACGCCTACCATGTGTCACAGATGACGGAATTGCCCAGTTTCCTGTGTATGCAAATATTTATTTACATTTCCACATGATTAAATCTAATAAAACAATTATTTCTCATCACAATATTTTCTATTTTGGTTTGATATAACACTGTGTTTCTTATAGAGCAATGTGGTTCTGACAGAGCAATGTGGTTCTGACAGAGCAATGTGATTCTGATAGAGTAATGTGGTTCTTATAGAGCAATGTGGTTCTGACTGAGCAATGTGGTTCTGACAGAGCAATGTGGTTCTGACAGAGCAATGTGGTTCTGATAGAGTAATGTGGTTCTTATAGAGCAATGTGGGTCTGACAGAGTAATGTGGTTCTTATAGAGCAATGTGGGTCTGACAAAGCAATGTGGTTCTTATAAAGCAATGTGGTTCTGATAGAGTAATGTGGTTCTTATAGAGCAATGTGGTTCTGATAGAGTAATGTGGTTCTTATAGAGCAATGTGGGTCTGACAGAGTAATGTGGTTCTTATAGAGCAATGTGGGTCTGACAAAGCAATGTGGTTCTTATAAAGCAATGTGGTTCTGATAGAGTAATGTGGTTCTTATAGAGCAATGTGGGTCTGACAGAGCAATGTGGTTCTTATAGAGCAATGTGGTTCTGACAGATAAATGTGGTTCTGACAGAGCAATGTGGTTCTGACAGAGCAATGTGGTTCTTATAGAGCAAAATGGTTCCGATAGAGCAATGTGGCTCTGATTTTCAACATATGTAATACATATTGACCAAAAGTCATTAATCATGACAGCAGATTGTCAAAACTCCGACCAAAAGTCATTAATCATGACAGCAGATTGTCAAAACTCCGACCAAAAGTCATTAATCATGACAGCAGATTGTCAAAACTCCGACCAAAAGTCATTAATCATGACAGCAGATTGTCAAAACTCCGACCAAAAGTCATTAATCATGACAGCAGATTGTCAAAACTCCGACCAAAAGTCATTAATCATGACAGCAGATTGTCAAAACTCCGACCAAAAGTCATTAATCATGACAGCAGATTGTCAAAACTCCGACCAAAAGTCATTAATCATGACAGCAGATTGTCAAAACTCCGACCAAAAGTCATTAATCATGACAGCAGATTGTCAAAACTCCGACCAAAAGTCATTAATCATGACAGCAGATTGTCAAAACTCCGACCAAAAGTCATTAATCATGACAGCAAATTGTCAAAACTCCGACCAAAAGTCATTAATCATGACAGCAGATTGTCAAAACTCCGACCAAAAGTCAAAACTGACAACTACGAACTACAAGATGTGGTTACTTCTGAATATTTGGTATCAAACAGAAACACCTCATACATTAGTGCTGAAGAAATACACACAAATATAAGAACGCCTTCACATACCACAGATAACACTCTATATAGATGATATATCTACCTCTCTATATACATGATATACCTAAGATACCTCTCTATATAGGCCTGCATGATATACCAAATATATATATATATAGGATATACTTGATACCTTTATATATCACTTGATATACCAGATACATTTTTATCTCATTTGGTATGCCAGATATCAAGTCCATCTCACTTGATATACAATATATATCTTTCTATATACATTATATTCCAAAGAAATCTGTATATATATGTATATATGATATACCTTACTTCTCTATATTCCTTATATATCAAATATGCATTTCTAGATACATGATATACCAAAGATACCTCTCTATATACATGATATACCACAGATACATGTCTACATACATGATATACAAAAGAAGCCTCTCTAGATGCATTATATAGTTGAACTATATGTTCAAAAAGACAGACATTTACTATGAACTATATGCTCAATAAGACAGACATTTACTATGAACTATATGTTCAAAAAGACAGACATTTACTATGAACTATATGCTCAATAAGACAGACACACTTTGCACTTACGAGGCAGAAAATCTTTTTCTCAATTCAAGACAAAAATAATGCATATCAACAGAAATGAACACCTACAATAGTCATTGACAAAGAACAACTTAGAAAATGGCAGCAACTTTGAATATCTCGTGTCAACCATCAACATCACAGATTGTCCAGCAGAGATCAGAAAGACATTAACAATGGCCCTACAAAAATAACATCACACATGTACACATCTGTGACAATGGCCCTACAAAAATAACATCACACATGTACACATCTGTGGCAATGGCTCCACAAAAATAACATGACACATGTACACATCTGTGACAATGGCTCCACAAAAATAACATGACACATGTACACATCTGTGACAATGGCCCCACAAAAAGAACATCACACATGTAAATGTCGACCTATTGGACGCCCTCTTAAAAGGTGGATGCTCGGAAATATAACAGCAGAAGAGGCAAATAGAAGGGCAAAAGACCGTACAATCACTCTCCCCTCAACACCGAAAGGTACACGAGGACAGAAAGAAGAAGAAGAGGACACATGTAAATATATGTGACAATGGGCGAACAGTAAAATAAATTTACAAATGTTAAGAAGCTATATTATGCCAGTGGCAACATATGGTTGTGAGACATGGACAATAGCATCTGCGATGGAAAAGAAAATATTGTTATTTGAAAAGAAATATTTAAGAAAGGTTCTGAGAATATCGGGACAAACTAAAGGAGACATCTGCAAAGATGAACATGGAAGAAGACTGGCTACTGAAAACTGTCACAGAAAACACAAGGAAAACAAAACACACACAAAATACAACATCGGGACAGTGCGATAGATTCTCTCAGTATGATTCAAGTCTTCAAAATGCCACCCAATTAATTAAAAGGTTTTTCTTCGAAATGCGCACCCCCCCCCCCCCCCCCACGTATTAAATGTATTATTTGATTGGTGTCACCTCTCTTCATCATAGCACGGCACGGTCCTGCAAACGATGAACAATAAACTAGAAAAGATAATTAGGTACTCACTGAGTTAGAGAGAGAGAGAGAGAGAGAGAGAGAGAGAGAGAGAGATGTCTACCGCTACACTCTTGTATCGCAAATGATAGAAAACACGTTCAGATTCCAGCGGAAACTTGCCATCAAATTTCCCTTCATTTAGCGCGCGTTAACCCGCACAAAAAACCAGAGCGCATGCGCGACATAAACATCCGACCTAAACACAACCAGAAAGACCGGTGTTTAGTCAGAAAACAGCCGCCTACAATTTGTCTCAAAACGATCTTCTATCCTGGGACATCTTAGAAAGTTGTTTTCTTAACAAGCTGCTAACTATTCTGTTTAACCTGTTTCTAAAGACGAAATTTGAGAATGTTTTGTTAGAGATAAGTCACTGATAATTGCTGCTTGTCGAGACCAGATATCGATCGGTACAGTCGGAAGAAAATTGAGAAATCTTCTTTTAGTTATTGCACAGTTATGTTATACCATTTTTACGTATACCATTGAAGTCAGATGTGTCGGGCCATTGGGGTGAATGAAATGACGACACAAAGCATGTCCGTACTCTGGACTACAACATACTGGAAATCTAATAGGATCAATGTCCTGCTACGGGAGAGATCAAGGAAGGTTAGGTATTGTTATTGAATAAATCCCCCAACTGTGAACTATGAGCTACTACATCCTACAGTTGGGCAGTTTCTCCGGATCTTTATTTCATACCAAGGAGACTAACTCTCACCGACGGCCGTAGATATGTACTCCCTCATTTGGGGGGGGGGAGTGTATCTTAAAGAAAGGTCACATTCACCGGTTCTCGTGTGTAAGATCTTCTTTTTGGTAGTATATCTGAGGAGGTTTTGATATAACACATATGAAGAGGTTTTGATATAACACATATGAAGAGGTTTTGATATAACACATATGAAGAGGTTTTGATATAACACATATGAAGAGGTTTTGATATAACACATATGAAGAGGTTTTGATATAACACATATGAAGAGGTTTTGATATAACACATATGAAGAGGTTTTGATATAACACATATGAAGAGGTTTTGATATAACACATATGAAGAGGTTTTGATATAACACATGAAGAGGTTTTGATATAACACATATGAAGAGGTTTTGATATAACACATATGAAGAGGTTTTGATATAACACATATTAAGAGGTTTTGATATAACACATATGAAGAGGTTTTGATATAACACATATGAAGAGGTTTTGATATAACACATGAAGAGGTTTTGATATAACACATATGAAGAGGTTTTGATATAACACATATGAAGAGGTTTTGATATAACACATATGAAGAGGTTTTGATATAACACATATGAAGAGGTTTTGATATAACACATATGAAGAGGTTTTGATATAAAAGATATGAAGAGGTTTTGATATAACACATATGAAGAGGTTTTGATATAACACATATGAAGAGGTTTTGATATAACACACATGAAGAGGTTTTGATATAACACACATGAAGAGGTTTTAATATAACACACATGAAGAGGTTTTGATATAACACACATGAAGAGGTTTTGATATAACACATATGAAGAGGTTTTGATATAACACACATGAAGAGGTTTTGATATAACACATATGAAGAGGTTTTGATATAACACACATGAAGAGGTTTTGATATAACACATATGAAGAGGTTTTGATATAACACATATGAAGAGGTTTTGATATAACACATATGAAGAGGTTTTGATATATCATATGAAGAGGTTTTGATATAACACATATGAAGAGGTTTTGATATAACACATATGAAGCGGTTTTGATATAACACATATGAAGAGGTTTTGATATAACACATATGAAGAGGTTTTGATATAACACATATGAAGAGGTTTTGATATAACACATATGAAGAGGTTTTGATATAACACATATGAAGAGGTTTTGATATAACACACATGAAGAGGTTTTGATATAACACACATGAAGAGGTTTTGATATAACACACATGAAGAGGTTTTGATATAACACATATGAAGAGGTTTTGATATAACACACATGAAGAGGTTTTGATAAACACATATGAAGAGGTTTTGATATAACACATATGAAGAGGTTTTGATATAACACATATGAAGAGGTTTTGATATAACATATGAAGAGGTTTTGATATAACACATATGAAGAGGTTTTGATATAACACATATGAAGAGGTTTTGATATAACACATATGAAGAGGTTTTGATATAACACATATGAAGAGGTTTTGATATAACACATATGAAGAGGTTTTGATATAACACATATGAAGAGGTTTTGATATAACACATATGAAGAGGTTTTGATATAACACATATGAAGAGGTTTTGATATAACACATATGAAGAGGTTTTGATATAACACATATGAAGAGGTTTTGATATAACACATATGAAGAGGTTTTGATATAACACATATGAAGAGGTTTTGATATAACACATATGAAGAGGTTTTGATATAACACATATGAAGAGGTTTTGATATAACACATATGAAGAGGTTTTGATATAACACATATGAAGAGGTTTTGATATAACACATATGAAGAGGTTTTGATATAACACATATGAAGAGGTTTTGATATAACACATATGAAGAGGTTTTGATATAACACATATGAAGAGGTTTTGATATAACACATATGAAGAGGTTTTGATATAACACATATGAAGAGGTTTTGATATAACACATATGAAGAGGTT
The DNA here is from genome assembly GCA_034231615.1 of Meghimatium bilineatum. Taxonomy (NCBI): domain Eukaryota; kingdom Metazoa; phylum Mollusca; class Gastropoda; order Stylommatophora; family Philomycidae; genus Meghimatium; species Meghimatium bilineatum. The sequence goes on along the minus strand of CM067310.1, from coordinate 864,634 downwards.
TTGATATAACACATATGAAGAGGTTTTGATATAACATATGAAGATGTTTTGATATAACACATATGAAGATGATATAAGAAAAATAATGCGCTTATCTTGTAAGAATCATATCATGAAATGGGAAAAAACACACAAAATATCCAAAATACATGCAAGATATTCCTACCAGATCTTAGGAAAGATGTCCCCTATTTTCAAAAACAAACGTGAAGATGAACACCAAAACTGCACTGTATAAAATAATCACCATAACTATGCTACGAATGTCAAAAGTGGATAATAATAACGAAAACTAAGGGGAAATTTTTTCATCAAAAATGACTTGCCTATGTAGAATTCTCGGAGTAACAGAAGACAACAGATTAAGTGGTTTTCACATGCTTCCAGACTACCATCAGATAGTGCCCCTCAAAAAAAGGATTACTATACAAACACGAGGGAAGCCAGGAGCAGACCATGCAAACGATGGATTACAGAAATAAAAGAATCAACGAAAACAAACTATACGAAGCACACACAATGGCAGTCTCCAGAGAGTCTTCTTACCCTGGCATAAATGGGTATAAAGCGAAATTACTCCGCATTGCCCCCTCACCCTGTGTCGTTCCCTTCTTAATCCTGCATCCCTCCCAGAATCCGACAAAGCCGCCATGGGAGTTTCCGCCCAGTTTGAGAAAGCCTGATATAGAAACAGATTTCATTTCTTATGTAAAGGGCGAGACCAGCATATCCATGTAAAATAGTCTGTTATTCCACTATAAATTCACTTCACACAGTATGTTCCCTTGAGACATTTAGTCTCCGCCGTGGCACAGACTGATTTCATTTGTTCGACTCGTTTGATGCCTCGACATCTAACGAATGACATCACAATGTATGCCTATCTGGACAGGGGAGATAAAATACATCACAGAAAAAGCGTCTAATAACTCCAAGACTACACTTACTCCCCTTTGATTCTATTGTCTACAGATTTATAACAATGAGGAAGATTTAAAGCCATGTAGAAAGATAAAAACATCATCAGTATTTTTTATCTTAAAACAACATAAGTATTTTTATCTTATAACAAATAAGCATTTTTATCCTATAACAACACAAGTATGTTTAGCTTATAACAACATAAGTATTTTTTTTGTACGAAAACTGAGGTCCTTGTTACCTTTAATATTTTATGGTAGTGTGTACTGATATAACCTAATTGGACTTTGTTGTTCGCTGGTTGAAAGGGCGCGCCTCTCCACAGAAGAAGTAAACTCATTAACTACCTACCTACTACTACCAACCATCTTCAAACAAAATAAGTATGTTTATCCTATAACAACATACGTATTTTTATATTATAACAAGATAAGTATGTTTATCCTATAACAACATACGTATTTTTATATTATAACAAGATAAGTATGTTTATCCTACAACAAGATTAGTATTTTAAGCTTACAACAGCACATCCGTAGATCTAGAAAACAAACGATAAATCAGCGGTAAATATAAATATCCAGATGGAACATAGCGCCAGAGTTCATGGTGACTAGATTGTCAGTACTTAGCTCCAGAGTTCATGGTGACAAGATTGTCAGTACTTAGCTCCGGAGTTCATGGTGACTAGATTGCCAGTACTTAGCTCCGGAGTTCTTGGTGACTAGATTGCCAGTACTTAGCTCCGGAGTTCTTGGTGACTAGATTGCCAGTACTTATCATCTCCGGAGTTCGTGGTGACTAGATTGCCAGTACTTAGCTCCGGAGTTCGTGGTGACTAGATTGCCAGTACTTAGCTCCGGAGTTCGTGGTGACAAGATTGCCAGTACTTATCTCCGGAGTTCGTGGTGACTAGATTGCCAGTACTTAGCTCCGGAGTTCGTGGTGACTAGATTGCCAGTACTTAGTTCCGGAGTTCGTGGTGACTAGATTGCCAGTACTTAGCTCCAGAGTTCATGGTGACAAGATTGCCAGTACTTAGCTCCGGAGTTCGTGGTGATTAGATTGCCAGTACTTAGCTCCGGAGTTCATGGTGACTAGATTGCCAGTACTTAGCTCCGGAGTTCATGGTGACCAGATTGCCAGTACTTAGCTCCAGAGTTCATGGTGACTAGATTGCCAGTACTTAGCTCGGATAGATACATCCATTTGACAGCCTCTACTAGTCTGTTCTAGAAAACTCACTTGATGTAATCCAACGACTATATATAGTATAGTAGATGTACAACATTTGACAGCCTCAACTAGACTTGTTCTAGAAAATACACTTGACACTTGATGTTATCCAATGACTATGATATTAACAAAAACTTTAAAAATAGTAGCAAAAATGACACTGGTAAAAAATACAGCGCCATATTGACGTGACGTAGAACACACCTCGTAGAGGAGATATATGAACAGATATGGTGAAGAAAGTTGTGACCAAAAATTACAGCCTAGTCAACAATTTATGAAATATCTTAGTTATTTACCGTAAAATATGTATAAAACTAGATATTTGTGTGTTTGGAAAGGCAAGACGAATCTGTTGATTACATTGTGATAATTTTCATGTGGAATGTGGGCTAATTAATATTTAAGATGGCGATTAATTTGCATAATTACAATGTAAATGAAGTCTAAATAATAAATATATTACCGTTATTTACTGTAAAATATACAACAACCTATATATTTTTGTGATTGGGAAAACAAGACGAATCTGCGAAAATGTCAAAAAAATAAATGAATAGCCAGTGAAAAAAATCATTTAAAATGGCGGACAAGAACATCGATAAACGTGGATAGAGATATACCATCCTCTAAAATGGCGGACAAGACTGTGCAAGAACAATATGGAAATAAACTGCATACATCTGTGAATAAATGGTTTATGAACATTCAAATATATAATGTGTTTCAGTAAACTATCAGCAAGACATTAATATATGAAATTAATTGACAGACGTGTTCAAATCAGCTTTGAAAGCTTGTTATAAAAAAATCTGCGAAGTAATTCCACTTAAAATACAGACAAAAATGATCACAATGGGTGCCTCAACTGAAAAGTATAACTTGTATCTACTTTTAAGTCTCGTATGTTATCAAAATTACAATCCAAAATAGTCAAGTCCATACTTGATAAGGAAACCAGTCCCAACGTGTGATTTATGAAGGGATTTTTTAGACTAATTGCGTCTTTAAAATACTAAAATATAATTTTAGACCTAATTTATACCAATAAGTTAATGAACAAACATTACGATGTTACAACGAGGAACAGGCAATTTTCTTTCTTTGCATTTCAATTGTGTACACTAATCATGGTAGATTGCAGTTTGCGGAGAATCAAGTTCTATAAGAAATAACTATCTTCTGAAAAATTGCTCAACGTATAAGACCAGATGGATTTCGAATTTAGGAGTGCCATGTTTTCCTAGCGAAAAGTCTACGCTACATTGATTCCAAGCCATCTGTGCACGGTGACGACATAATAAAGAGCGCTATAATAATTTGACACTAGGTGTCTGCCATTTCAGTTTGAAGGCGTGAAGGGTGATGCACTTTACCTCCAGAACACAGGTGATATTTGTCAGAAAGGTAAACAAAAAATGTTGAGCTAGTCATTGGCAAATATTTTTGGTGGTTTCTGAATTGCTGCTTTAGTAAATGCCGGGTTTGTTTCTTTTTTTTTTGTTGGTCCCTTTCCATGACAATTGTGTTTATAGACGTTTGTACCTTCATGATTTATATATCTAACGCCAACGACTGATGAGTCGGGCCATTGGCGAAAATGAAATGGCGACACAACGCATTTCCATTCTTTGGACTATATCCTGCTGAAACTCTAGTAGGACCATTGTCCTGTAACAAGACAGAGATCCGACAGAAGTTAGAGAATGAACGATGAGAAGAATAGATTTATCAATGTATATTATCTATTTATATTTGCCTAATTATCTATCCACGTATTTACGCATATCTGTCTATTTATATATCTACTGGTGTATATGCAGATATATACATGTAAATTTAAACAAGTCCATTCAGATGTTCATTATGTGATCTCAAAGTCCATTCAGATGTTCATTATGTGATCTCAAAGTCCATTCAGATGTTTATTATGTGATCTCAAAGTCCATTCAGATGTTTATTATGTGATCTCAAAGTCCATTCAGATGTTTATTATGTGATCTCAAAGTCCATTCAGATGTTTATTATGTGATCTCAAAGTCCATTCAGATGTTTATTATGTGATCTCAAAGTCCATTCAGATGTTTATTATGTGATCTCAAAGTCCATTCAGATGTTTATTATGTGATCTCAAAGTCCATTCAGATGTTTATTATGTGATCTCAAAGTCCATTCAGATGTTTATTATGTGATCTCAAAGTCCATTCAGATGTTTATTATGTGATCTCAGAGCTATAGTTAGTGATGTTGCTGATAACAGAAATTTCCAAGGCTGGAGCACAATTTTGAGCAGCTGTGTGGCAAGGACTAAGGTGGGGGTTTGCAAAGCAGTGTTATTTCCGGTTCTATTATATGCTGATGAAACATGGACTGTGTAAAGATGGCAAGTAAGAAAGCTCAATGACTTTCACACAACTTGTTTAAGAAAAGTTATGAACATCAGATGGCCAGACAGGATTTCATATACCAATGTCCAGGACTGATCTCATATCTCTAGCAAGGACACAATCCTGTATCTATCCAGACAAGAATTCGTTGAATAAGTCATCTGGTACGTATGCCAGATCATCGCATGCCAAAGATACTTCTCTCTGGTGAGCTGGAGAAGGCTGCACGATCTCAAGGTGGCCAAAAGACGCACTACAAGGACTCATTGCAGATATCACTGAAAGCTTTTGAAATAGATCAAGAATATGGGACGAACTTGCACACAAAAAGATCTACATGGCGCTCCTATGGTCAAAAAACGGTGCAGCATCTGGTAAAAATATGTGAAAAGCAGCAGCTCAACAGCGGAGAGTAGCTAGAAAGTCACGGGGATATAAGAAACCATCTTCAGTGACGTAACGTGAATTTTTTAGAGTGGGGACGGCGAGTGATTGTTTTTTTGGTATGTAAATAGCTCTCCGCCCCCTTTCCCACTAGAAATATGTAGTTACGGTCCTATATAAAATATAAACTAGTTTGTTGTTTAAAAAAACATACCTTATATAATCCTGTAATGCAGCTCCATGCGTCTGTTCTTCTTTTCTACGAAAATGTTCAGTACCCTCTCAATAAATATTGATTTTAATTAAAGGGCACTTGCTAAATTTGTTCCTCAATCGCTAATGAATTCAAACATGGCAGGCCATTTTTGTTCGTGGAATATCTGATATATTATTCATTACAATTATTTACACACACAAAAACACGAATATTTTATGCACAGATAAAATATTGTAACAGATAGGGGATTTCCGTTAGCATAAATTATTTCTGCGCGCAAGATTGGTCTGAAGCCATCGCTTGAAAGAACTATTAAGTTACTATTAAATGATCAAAGGTCAGGTCTTCTACAGCCAATGAAAGTTGCAGATCTGAATTGAAACATACCCTGTAATGTTTTTGGCGTCAATGACAAATAACTTTCACAACAAGAATAAACCTGCGATTATCTTTCTGTAATCTGTATAGTCTTTCTGTTTTGTTTTGGTTTTTTTCGCTTTATACCTTGCAGCTTCAATTCTTATTACTTTTTTGTTTTAAATCAACGTTATCCTTATTTTATACTGCCATATTTATTCATGATTCAAGTAAATATGTATAACTTTGTGTGCGCTATTTAATGGCGGGGACTCCGAGCATTCTGGCGTATGTTTACTGCTACGCCATTGGTAATCTCATGCTCGAGATCTTCACGGATATTTGTAGCCATAATATAACTTATTAAACATCTACAGACTCATACTTCAGGACATAACTCTATAGGAATTTAAAATTGACTTACGTATTCGATCCCCGGGCTTGCGAGCTTTCACTCTTTCTTCCCTATGAATTTAAAAAGTGAATAGGCTTTACAACAAGTGGTCATCATCATCATGTGCTTAACGAACAATAACAACATATTATCTAAGCATGTACGATTCTTAAATGGACTTTTGAGCTTTTCATATAATTATATTTGTATGAACATTTAGTGTTTTTGGCTGCTTCAGAATTAAAATAATAAAATCAACAATAACAAAATCATAATTTTAAAAAGGTAAGGTTGTGGCATATACCAGCTGACTCTCAGACAAAATCACTGTATACATATAATTTATTCTGGCAATATAAAAGTCATGAACACATGCCAAACTTTGGAAATGTTGAGTGCCTACTGGCAGCACACTTTCGTGCCACTTTGGCTGATGTTCAACTACATCGTTCAACTCAAGTTTCCTGATCACTTGTAGCAAGCGACAAAATGAAATCCGGCGTTAAGTTGAACCTGGTCAGAAGTGACTTTCCGTTTCCGCAACCCGTGAGATGCCTCTCCAGGGCGTACTAATGTCTTAGAATGTCGAGGAACATTGAAAGGGAAACAAACGGTTATACGAATTAAAGGTTATGTGTGATTTCACTTGTAAGCATTTCGGTGGCTTTCTCTGTTATTAAACCGCAGGAGACATGGGACTACTTCTATGAGAGTAGAGAGAAACAAGTTACAGTGTAAGAGGATTGCTATTAGTCTTTCAATCGTTGAATTATACTTGTTCTTCATCGTTTATTCTCAAACTCCCCCGGCGTCTCTCTTGTAGCAGGAACATGGTCCTACCAGATCCTAGCAGAATATAGTTCAGAAAGTGGAAAAGCGTTGTGTCGCGGTTTTTTTGTGCGCCAATTAGCCCGACACATCCGTCTTCGAAGGAGTCAAGTTACACAAATTTGGTACTTTCAAAATCTCATTGGCTTTGATATTTATGATTTTGTCATATTAAAATTCCACTCTATAATATTTATGATTGTGTTTTTGACTAGTTTTATTTTGATAGCTTACAGTATGTATAATGAAACTAGCGTATAGTATGTATAGTGAAACTAGCGTATAGTATGTATAATGAAACTAGCGTATAGTATGTATAGTGAAACTAGCGTATAGTATATATAGTGAAACTAGCGTATAGTATGTATAATGAAACTAGCGTATAGTATGTATAGTGAAACTAGCGTATAGTATGTATAATGAAACTAGCGTATAGTATGTATAGTGAAACTAGCGTATAGTATATATAGTGAAACTAGCGTATAGTATGTATAATGAAACTAGCGTATAGTATGTATAGTGAAACTAGCGTATAGTATGTATAATGAAACTAGCGTATAGTATGTATAGTGAAACTAGCGTATAGTATGAACAGCGTCTATAAAAAATCTGGTAAAAATGGAGAACTGCAGTTGTCCAAATCGCTTGTAAATTAGCTACACAAGACGACAAAGATTGATATTCTCCAGGTCAGTAATGACCAACACTGGGCGGTGTGCTGATAGCTGTACAGTAAATGTTTACTAAATCATGGTTAGAGATACTGGGTTGTGTTCTCATGATAAAACATTCAGATGCTTGATAAGGACCACCTGTTGTGCCTGGCCATCAGTACATTCAGATGCTTGATAAGGACCACCTGTGGTGCCTGGCCATCAGTACATCGTGGTCCGTGCTATTCATTTTCAGAAAGGCTAAAGTCATAATAGCGAATAAGTCAATATTGTAACAAATAACTACACCACTAGGAGGGACTAGTATATTTGTAACAAATACAGTGGCGTAGCGAGGGGGGCGGAGGTGCGGACCGCCCCGGGCGGCATCATCGGGAGGGCGCACATTAGTTTCGGCCAATCTTTCACAATCACTGACATAATTTTTTTAATGTCACAAGGGCAAAAAAATTATGATTCCGCCCCGGGCGCCATTGACCCACGCTACGCCACTGAACAAATAACTACACCACTAGGAGGGACTAGTATATTTGTAACAAATAACTACACCACGAAGGAGAGACTAGTATTTTTGATCAAACTGGTATCGTCGTTATCCAGTGATTTATTCACAGGTTTTGTGTTCACATCCCGGGACAGTTACCCAAGAACCGGTCAATATCTACAGATAGTCTACAGATAAGTACCAGAAATTTACAGGTAAAGTTATTCCAGAGTAACGTTTTGTTTACACGTGCATTTTTCGGAGAATCGTGGGGGGGGTGGTTATCATTTGATCTACAGAGTAATGAGTGGTCAACTTGCCAATAGGCGGCTCCCACTAGGTTGAGAGGGACGGAACGCATGGGGGAATCCTAGTAAAATGAAGGCAATCACATGTGCATGTTGATGCCTATTTTACTTGTCTGCACAGTTTGAGAGAACTAAGTACTGAGGAAGCATCTACTTCCCCCATCTCTCAGACAGATATTCGACCTAGCACTGTGCCATATATCATTGACTTCCCTCAACTCTCAAAGAGGATTATGTACAGCAAACACCCCCAGTGTATGGTGTTTCTTGAATAATAGATGATCAACGTTCCTATATTGTATTATTCATGTAAAATATGAATAGGGGCAAAGGCGTAGATATGATTTTGCCAGGAAGTGAGAGAGAGGTTTCTTTTATTTAAAAAAGCACAACAGTCCCTCACCGGCATATTGAAGCGGTCCGACATGAGAACAAAGATATGATACAATGTTACATGACATGCAGGACGTAAGAGACGACTAAAGAGAAATGGGATGCGTTTTACTTTGCTTTAATGAAATATACAGCTGCCCTTTTAAAAATATGCTGACATTATTTGTGGAACCTTTTTTACCGTTGTTTTTTTTTTTTATACAACCAATCAATTCGACGCATATATATTAGTCATTTTTTGTTATTCACAAATGTTAACGCTTGTTTGTTTTCAAGCCAGATGTGTTTCGATGGGTCCTTGAAACATTTAATATGATACATTTGTTTTGTAGCTATTCTGCATGTACTTCAATTTGTAAACTCAATTGTGCGATTCGATGTGGATTGTTCAGTTATAAAATATTAATCTATTCAACGTGTACTGCAGATTTTAACGCCTCGAACGCCAATTCACATCTATGGTCTTGCTCCTATTTTCTTGCCGAGGGGGGGGAGGGGAGGTTCTTGAACCCCTCAAATCCCCCTCCTGCGCCGAAGACGACGACCTGAAAACGAATGGTGTACCACAAATATGGCATCTTTCTTTTTAAATCTAAGTTATGTTATCGCCGAGACTAGAAACTTGTTTAGATGTAACCGGATAAAAATCAAGTTGCAAAAAAAGTAGAGCTCCATATTTTCCGGACAAATCAAAGGTATGTTGTCGTCTTTTCTAGACACATGTCTTTATGATGTAACCGGATATACCAGTTTTTTTATAATGTAAGTGTACAGTGTTGCCGATTTTTTTCTCCAAGTACACCAACGAAAGTTATATTTGTTTCCAGCACTCCACAAACTATTGAGTTCAATTCTTCTGAAGGACATGAAAGAACACACATTGTTTGTATCAACAAACAGGTTTTGTAACTTCCAGTGTCATGTTTGCTATCCCAGCGGTTGTTGTAACTTACGTTGACCTTTCACGTGTTACAGAATACAGAAAACAGACAGTGTTAAATCTAGTCATTATTTGCTCTAAATTTAGTGTTTTTTTGGTACGAGACTAGCGCATTTTTACAAAACGAGTTGGCAACATTGAACAAAGCTGATATTGTCTTCGTAATAATATAATTGAAAATAGTTCTTGTGTAATAAATAATGTATGCCAATTCTACGTCTGCTCTGTGTAATATAGTATATGTTATGTTACGTTACGTTACATTACATAAATTATATTATGTTATGTTGTTATATTATGTTATGTTATGCTGTTATGTTATGTTATTGTGTCTATCGTATTGTATTATATTACATCACATTACATTATATTATATAACTGTTGACCACCACCTTGAATTCCCAGCCTTGGATGACGTCATGAAAATGCTTCTCCCTCCAAGGCCAGAAAAATGATATGAATGTCTTCAAGAAATAAACATAGATGGAAGAGACATCAGACTGATTAGAAATATATATTGGGAACAAACTGCATCAATAAGGTGTGAAAACAGCTACTCTCCATACATAGAAATAAGAAGAGGGGTAAGACAAGGATGCATTTTATCACCAAGTCTATTTAATATCTACACAGAGAATATCTTTAAAAATATAGAAGAAATACCAGGACTCAAGATCAATGGGAAAATAATAAACAACATTAGATATGCAGATGACACTGTTCTTTTATCAGAAAGTGAATATGAACTACCAAGACTAATAGACCAAGTCGATAAATCAAGTAATGAATATGGACTTGATATAAACATCCAATAAACCAAAACCATGATAATCAGCAAAGTCACAGAAGAACATGTGCTAAACATGACAATACATGAAGTGAAGCTACAATAAGTAGAATATTATCAATATCTTGGACACATAATCATAAATGATGGCATGTGAAACAGAAGTTTAAAAAAAGATTAGGAATGGCTAAAAGTACTTTCAATGACATGGGGGAAATAAAACATCTAAACAAATTATAAACAAATTATAAACAGACAGCTAGAAGACAAACTCGATGCCCGTACATGTGGATACAGTGGAAACCCGTTATAAAAACGTGGTCCATACTGACAAAATATGTATGTAATATCCGAAACCCGTTATAAAAACGTGGTCCATACTGACAAAATATGTATGTAATATCCGAAACCCGTTATAAAAACGTGGTCCATACTGACAAAATATGTATGTAATATCCGAAACCCGTTATAAAAACGTGGTCCATACTGACAAAATATGTATGTAATATCCGAAACCCGTTATAAAAACGTGGTCCATACTGACAAAATATATATGTAATATCCGAAACTCGCTATATACAGTACAAACAATATAGAACAAATATTATTGGGGATATTAGGAAATGTTGTTATATAGGAACATTTGTTATAAAAACAATGCGCCGTAGAGTGGTTCCACTGTAAATAAAATAATCAGGAGAATCCAACAATGAGTATGGGGGAGGGGAAACTATTCCAGGACATAACAATCACATTAAATATTTGGGATAATTTGAGTATTGTAAATAGACATGATACCTTTGTAAAGACATTAATTGTAGGTGCAACTGAGGGGGGCCAACAAGAGGTATGCAAAGATACAAGTGGGAAGGAAACAACACGAGATGAACTGGGGAAAGTCTCTCAGTGTGCACTACCGAGGCAAGAGACACTGTATGTTCGAGGTCCGTTGCAGCCAACTTTCCATGGTTGATGCGACATTTGATGATGATAATGAAGATCGTGATGACGAGGACGAAAATTGATGACGGTGACGATTACGATGAAAAGGATAATGATGATGGTGATATTAATAACGACGAAATGATGAGGTAGATGAGAATGGTGGTGCTGCTGGCGATGATGGTGACGACGATAATAATGGTGGTGGTGACGACGACGACGATGATGATGGTGGCAACAAGAATGATGATAATGATGGTAGTGACGATGACAATCATGACGGTTGTAGTGACGACGAGAACAACGATGATGGTAACACGACGATGATGTTGAGAACGATGGCTGTGATGATGATGATAACGAGGATAAATATGGCGACAATGAGAGTATAAGTCTATGCTGCATATATCAATCATTTCTTTGTGTGTGTGTGTGTGTGTATTATTTGCGTTTCCTTTATGCTGATAAAAGGAAACGATCATCGCAATTTTCTGTGATTCAATACAGCAATAACAACGACTGCTGAGTAACTGATGACTGCATGTACTAATTATGAAGAGTAATCAGAGAAATGGTTGCACGCCTTTTACAAATTGTGCTTCTAGTCGGAGACAATGTTAGATGATGAGTTGAAATATGCACGCAATGCCTTCTGTATTCTGTGCGGGGAAATCTCAGGTGCGAGTGTTGGATACATGTCTTGGTAGAATTCTCTGGGGGGAATTCTCAGGTGCGAGTGTTGGATACATGTCTTGGTAGAATTCTGATCTAGAAGCTGGTAGAAATACTTGGCAGTTCAGAAATATATTCACAGTTCTGGATGTTAAGAGACACGGAATGAGATAGATATTGGGAAAGTCTGGGTGAATGTTTATCAGCGATGTTCAAGTCTTGATGGATGTACAGAACATTAGGATTAGCTCTGACATCAAGAGATACAGGGAGCAGTGATTGTTTATCAGCGATGTTCAAGCCTTGGTGGGTTTATGTATGACTTCGACCCTCTATGGGATGGGATTGTGTCACTAAATTGTCTCGCAGCATAATGAAGTTAACATTACTGTTCATGTCAGTCAGGTACTGGGAAAAGTAGCTCGCAACATAATGAAGTTATTTCTACAGCAGATTGTGCAAGTCTATTGTACAGCAAGCGGTCCACGTCTATTGTACAGACCCGTAGAGAAGGGGGAAATTGATGGGAAGTTTCAACTCTACAGTGCAGCTAACATAAATCTGTTGAGTCACACAATACATTGACAAATTGTCATTATAGCCTTCGCTCTCAGACTCCCGCTGGATCTCTCTTATAGCAGGACATTGGTCCTACAAGATTCCCCGCTGGATCTCTCTTATAGCAGGACATTGGTCCTACAAGATTCTCCGCTGGATCTCTCTTATAGCAGGACATTGGTCCTACATGATTCCCCGCTGGATCTCTCTTATAGCAGGACATTGGTCCTACAAGATTCCTTGCAAGATGTAGTTCAGACAATGAAAATGTGGTGTGTCCCCGTTTCATTTACGATAACAGCCCGATACTTCCAACTTCGACTATGGTAACTTATATTCAGTGTTTTGTTTTTAACATTTCCACTGAACTGAAAGTGGAAGTCTGTAAACATATCGTAAATTATCAATGAACATACACAGTTTTTCAATTACTTCATATTGAGCACATACATATATATATATCATTTAATATTCAGTGCACAGCCACTTCATATACGCCCTGTATTCAAGTTAATAGAAGTCAATTTGTTGTCTGAAAAATATTCCTAAATTAGCTTCACTGCTCAGCCTTTCAAGTGATGCATCTGAGATATGTCTCAGAATTATTGAGGAAGGACAATCCACTGGATGAAATATATATAAAATTGTCCTACAGTCTACGTGCACGCACAGGCACAATATATGAAATAACGAACAGCGGGATTGAAGTCTGAACTAAGTAAGATTAATGCATTTATTATTGGCAGCGGGAGAAGGTTCCTTGGGTCGAATATTCTGAGAATCAATAGTCAATTTATTTTATTTATTGCACCTCCGAAACGATCTGTGGATATCCTCTGAGATATAAGAACTCACAAATTTGTGGATATAATTCTGCACCCTGATAAATCATTCTCCCTTCTTTAAGAGATTTGTGATCTGTTCACGAGATTAGAATACTGTACCGGTCTATGGGAGATAACTAAATTACTTTTGAAAATGTATTTCTAATTGTTGTCTCCCGCTGGTCTTGTTTCTAGAGAAATGAGATAAGAAATGAAGACATAATATCTGTAGGGGCCAAGTTGAAGCAATCTATGTCTGGTATGCCAGATGAAGATGATTAATTTGTGAGAGAAATCTAGAGTTGATGAAAATGTAGAGGGCCAGTTCAGAGGTGATCAATATGTAGGCCCTAACAGTCATAATAAATGTTGGGGGGGGGGGGGGGGAGGGGGAAACAAATGGTGGTGAGTGTGAAGGCCTAAATTAGAAGCAGTGTTCCCGATATATTTGTATCCTTTCTCGCACAGAGTTTTGACTTGGCTGACAAGACTTATGTGTATAAAAGTACCTATATTTGTATCCTTTCTCGCACAGAGTTTTGACTTGGCTGACAAGACTTATGTGTATAAAAGTACCTATATTTGTATCCTTTCTCGCACAGAGTTTTGACTTGGCTGACAAGACTTATGTGTATAAAAGTACCTATATTTGTATCCTTTCTCGCACAGAGTTTTGACTTGGCTGACAAGACTTATGTGTATAAAAGTACCTATATTTGTATCCTTTCTCGCACAGAGTTTTGACTTGGCTGACAAGACTTATGTGTATAAAAGTACCTATATTTGTATCCTTTCTCGCACAGAGTTTTGACTTGGCTGACAAGACTTATGTGTATAAAAGTACCTATATTTGTATCCTTTCTCGCACAGAGTTTTGACTTGGCTGACAAGACTTATGTGTATAAAAGTACCTATATTTGTATCCTTTCTCGCACAGAGTTTTGACTTGGCTGACAAGACTTATGTGTATAAAAGTACCTATATTTGTATCCTTTCTCGCACAGAGTTTTGACTTGGCTGACAAGACTTATGTGTATAAAAGTACCTATATTTGTATCCTTTCTCGCACAGAGTTTTGACTTGGCTGACAAGACTTATGTGTATAAAAGTACCTATATTTGTATCCTTTCTCGCACAGAGTTTTGACTTGGCTGACAAGACTTATGTGTATAAAAGTACCTATATTTGTATCCTTTCTCGCACAGAGTTTTGACTTGGCTGACAAGACTTATGTGTATAAAAGTACCTATATTTGTATCCTTTCTCGCACAGAGTTTTGACTTGGCTGACAAGACTTATGTGTATAAAAGTACCTATATTTGTATCCTTTCTCGCACAGAGTTTTGACTTGGCTGACAAGACTTATGTGTATAAAAGTACCTATATTTGTATCCTTTCTCGCACAGAGTTTTGACTTGGCTGACAAGACTTATGTGTATAAAAGTACCTATATTTGTATCCTTTCTCGCACAGAGTTTTGACTTGGCTGACAAGACTTATGTGTATAAAAGTACCTATATTTGTATCCTTTCTCGCACAGAGTTTTGACTTGGCTGACAAGACTTATGTGTATAAAAGTACCTATATTTGTATCCTTTCTCGCACAGAGTTTTGACTTGGCTGACAAGACTTATGTGTATAAAAGTACCTATATTTGTATCCTTTCTCGCACAGAGTTTTGACTTGGCTGACAAGACTTATGTGTATAAAAGTACCTATATTTGTATCCTTTCTCGCACAGAGTTTTGACTTGGCTGACAAGACTTATGTGTATAAAAGTACCTATATTTGTATCCTTTCTCGCACAGAGTTTTGACTTGGCTGACAAGACTTATGTGTATAAAAGTACCTATATTTGTATCCTTTCTCGCACAGAGTTTTGACTTGGCTGACAAGACTTATGTGTATAAAAGTACCTATATTTGTATCCTTTCTCGCACAGAGTTTTGACTTGGCTGACAAGACTTATGTGTATAAAAGTACCTATATTTGTATCCTTTCTCGCACAGAGTTTTGACTTGGCTGACAAGACTTATGTGTATAAAAGTACCTATATTTGTATCCTTTCTCGCACAGAGTTTTGACTTGGCTGACAAGACTTATGTGTATAAAAGTACCTATATTTTTAATTAAAAAACTGGTTTAAATAGAAGATGCTGAAGATGAACATGTTTAGGTAGAGCATGGAATGGATTTAGACCTAGATGAAATCGTGATTGAAATTAACAACCCGCGGAGATAGACTTTTGCTGACAATCACTCTTATCTTAGAGTGAACGTTGAGAAGTTATCAATATAGGTATCCAGCCACAAGTAGATCAGTGTATTTTACCCCGACACTTATAATAAAAATACAGGGTCCCAGTTTCTGATAAGCTGCTGTCGAACGAACACTTGCTAGAAGAGAGACAATGACTGTTCAATGTCTCACAAACTCATCCTACTCATGTGTAGAATCAGGAAGGAAAATTCAGTCACGGCTGGGGAAACAGTTGGGTACCATCAACTTCCTCTCTATAACATTTGAGCTCAAATATTCGACTTCGACTTTACGAGGCGTGGCTAAATGTGATATATTCAATTGATCCATCCATCCATTGATATATACATTCATCCATTCACCATCCACCACCTACACATCCGTCCATCCACACATCCATCCATCACCAACACATCCATCCACCACCCACACTTCCGTCCGTCCACCACCCATCCACACATCCACCACCCACACTTCCGTCCGTCCACCACCCATCCACACATCCACCACCCACACTTCCGTCCGTCCACCACCCATCCACCACCCACACATCCGTCCATCCACCACCCACACATTCATCCAACCACCACCCACACACCCATTCATCCACCACACACATTTCCCTCTATCTACCACCCACACATCCATCCATCTATACATCTGTCTATCTATATTCCTTGATCGCCGAATACAGTACATAGAAACGAAATCAGAGGTTCCCCCAGTTCTAGCGATGTGATGATACTCTGCTCTGTAATGCTTGTATGTTATTGAGACCAATAGTCATACCCTCTGTAATGGTTGTATGTTGTTCAGACCAATAGTTATACCATCTGTAATGGTTGTATGTTGTTCAGACCAATAGTTATACCATCTGTAATGGTTGTATGTTGTTCAGACCAATAGTTATACCATCTGTAATGGTTGTATGTTGTTCAGACCAATAGTTATACCATCTGTAATGGTTGTATGTTATTCAGACCAATAGTTATACCATCTGTAATGGTTGTATGTTATTCAGACCAATAGTTATACCATCTGTAATGGTTGTATGTTATTCAGACCAATAGTTATACCATCTGTAATGGTTGTATGTTATTCAGACCAATAGTTATACCATCTGTAATGGTTGTATGTTATTCAGACCAATAGTTATACCATCTGTAATGGTTGTATGTTGTTCAGACCAATAGTTATACCATCTGTAATGGTTGTATGTTGTTCAGACCAATAGTTATACCATCTGTAATGGTTAAACTGCGAAGAGTGATACTGGAATCAAATAATAAATATACGAGGCCCTGATACGTTGAATGTTTGGGAGCCATGAAAATATACGAGGCCCTGATACGTTGAATTTTTGGGAGCCATGAAAATATGCGAGGCCCTGATACGTTGAATGTTTGGGAGCCATGAAAATATACGAGGCCCTGATACGTTGAATTTTTGGGAGCCATGAAAATATGCGAGGCCCTGATACGTTGAATGTTTGGGAGCCATGAAAATATACGAGGCCCTGATACGTTGAATTTTTGGGAGCCATGAAAATATGCGAGGCCCTGATACGTTGAATGTTTGGGAGCCATGAAAATATACGAGGCCCTGATACGTTGAATTTTTGGGAGCCATGAAAATATGCGAGGCCCTGATACGTTGAATGTTTGGGAGCCATGAAAATATGCGAGGCCCTGATACGTTGAATATTTGGGAGCCATGAAAATATGCGAGGCCCTGATACGTTGAATATTTGGGAGCCATGAAAATATGCGATGCCCTGATACGCATACACTTTCAGAGCTAAAATGAGATGTATTTGTAGGAGTACATATGAAATAAATATGTGGTGCCCTGAGGATCACAATATTAGATGCCCTGTAATCATGGGATCTTAACAAACATGTGAATGACACAATATTAGATGCCCTGTAACCTTGGGATCTGAACAATCATATGAATAAAACAACTTCCAGGACCACTCTAACAGCTTAATTATGTCAAAAACATGATATATTCCCACATTTAAATTAAAAAAACAATTGCAGAAAATGTGCAACACTACAGATTTTGTTTCACATATTTTAGGAAAATGTTTAAAATTGAAACAATTTTATTATATCTATTCTTTTTTTCTGCATTTTTGTAAGGTGTTATAGTATTAACTTAATTTGATGCTTAATAATATTTCATAGATTTTCTAATTTTCGGTTATTTGTGCACACTATCTAAAGCAGGTTTCTGTGATCATTCAAATCCCTTGCCGGTTTCTGTGATCATTCAAATCCCTTGCCGGTTTGCTGGTCTTGTCGTAGTTCCATCCTTGGATGAACACTTACTATATCACAAAATCACAATTAATACAACCACTAAATATATCACTGTTTACGTTGCCATCTGGAAAAATAGAACAGCCGTGAACAATCGTGGAAAAAAATCTGCAGATTAAAAACAACCAGCTTTATTTATGTATTAAAGAACAGTATTGTTGTCATCAACTTTTGTCCCCCAAACTAAATGTTGACGTAATTTAACTTAATGCACGTAATACAACTCATTTCCAGTTGTCCCTGCTTGTTTTTATATATCTTGACAATCACGGATAGACGAAATACCGTCTACAGGGGTCATTCCATGCCCGAACTGTCCAAGGATATTTGTGGCTCGAATATAACTTAGGCCCCCTATTAGCCATCTACGACCTCATAGACAAGGACACAGGCCTATCTCTAACTGAATTTCAAACATGGATGTAACAAATAGTCATCGTCACTTGTGATGGACGAACAAAAAAAAAATATTATGATAAAGGCCAGATAGCTGAAACGTTGATTCTATGTATTTATCATATTTGTAAAACTGAATTAAGTATTGTTTTTTGCTGTTTTTCACCCATAAAGACGAAAATGTGCCAGCAGGGGCACCCATCAATATGACGGTAAGTTTGAGTGTATAAACCAAAGCTCGAATCGCTTAATTAGGCTAACGCCCTTATTAAGGCTAATATTAACTTCAATTAGTGCTGTATACCCAGACAGTGAAAGGTACACTCAGACCGGTATCAAGCAACAGCGCCTAGTTAAATGTGGTACTTGTCGGGCAAGAATGGCATGCGTTATCTTCAAGACCGATAACTGAAATTTCTGAGAATCTGAACGTGTTTAGTGTAAGGGAAGATAATTCCTATGTTGAGAATCCATGGTAGCTGTATAACTTGTAAACAGATCTGGCAGGGAGAAATCATTAAATTTTATCACGTAATTATGTTTAGAAATATTAGGTACAAGTCTGGCAGGGAGAAATCGTTAAATTTTATCACGTAATTATGTTTGGAAATGTTGGGTGCAAGATTTCGGAAATAATTAACTGCAGTCAGAGTTCGGGAATTCTGGGAATGATTACAATTCTGATGTATATATGGGTTAGACAGTCCACAGATTTGTAGATATATCTCTACTTTGTAAGATTTGTAGATATATCTCTACATTGTAAGATTTGTAGATATATCTCTACTTTGTTATATTTGTAGATATATATATCTCTGTTATATTTGTAGATATATCTCTACTTTGTTATATTTGTAGATATATCTCTACTTTTTTATATTTGTAGATATATCTCTACTTTGTTATATTTGTAGATATATCTCTACTTTGTTATATTTGTAGATATATCTCTACTTTGTTATATTTGTAGATATATCTCTACTTTGTTATATTTGTAGATATATATCTCTCTGTTATATTTGTAGATATATATCTCTCTGTTATATTTGTAGATATATATCTCTCTGTTATATTTGTAGATATATATCTCTCTGTTATATTTGTAGATATATATCTCTCTGTTATATTTGTAGATATATATCTCTCTGTTATATTTGTAGATATATATCTCTCTGTTATATTTGTAGATATATCTCTACTTTGTTATATTTGTAGATATATCTCTACTTTGTTATATTTGTAGATATATCTCTACTTTGTTATATTTGTAGATATATCTCTACTTTGTTATATTTGTAGATATATCTCTACTTTGTTATATTTGTAGATATATCTCTACTTTGTTATATTTGTAGATATATCTATACTTTGTTATATTTGTAGATACATCTCTACATTGTAAGGTTTCTTAGTCATCATCATAATAATCTTTGCTGAAGTGTTGCCTGGAGTGTTGCCTGGGCCCTGAGTGTTGCCTGGAGTGTTGCCTGGGCCCTGAGCTGGAGTAAATAATAGTAACCTTGTGGCATGTCATGTATGTCGTAATAGGCTACTAAAGGACCGTCCATAAATTACGTCACGAATTCGTGGGATGAAATCTGGAAAAGTTTGACAGTTGTTGACATGGGGTGGTAGGGGTTGACATGGGGGTTATGGGTTAGCATAGTGGTAGGGATTGACATGGGGGTAAGGGGTTGACATGGGGTAGGAGGTTTACATGGGCGGTATGGGTTGACTTTGGGTGGTAGGGGATGACATGGGGGTTAGGGGGTTGACATGAGAGGTAGGGGTTAACATGGGGGAAGGGGATTGGCATGGGATAAGGGGTTGACATAGGGGTAGGAGTTACCATGGGCGTATGGGGTTGATATTTGGTGGCAGGGGGATGACATCTGGGTAGGGGGTTGACATTAAGGGGTTCACATGAGGAGTAGGATTTCATCAAATTACACTGTGTATATGGATGTGTGTGTAAAATGTGTAACTGGGTGTGTCTGTACATTGTGTATGTGGATGTACATTGTGTATGTGTCTGTACATTGTGTATGCAGGTGTGCATGTATACATTGCACATGTGTGGGTGTATATTGTGTGTGTTTACATTTTAAACGTGTGTGTGTGTGTACATTGTTTATGTGTATGTGTACATTATGTATGTGTGTGCATTGTGTATGTGTGTGTGTGTATATATATATTTCCCCAAAGGTTTTTACTCCCAATAAATCACTACCAACATCCCCTTACTTTAACGGCTTTTACATCCTAAAAAAATAACCAGAACCGCCCCTCCCCTTTCTGCTCAACATTTTACAACCACCCCTCCCCCCCCCCAATAAATCACCACCAATGCCTCCCCCCCCCCAGTGTTAACTTTTTTTTTACAGAAACCCCTTTCCCCCCATCTAACACAGTCGTATATACACCCCTGGTAGGTTTGAGTAACAGACTACATTAGGTGTGATATTATCCTTTGTTTCCGACTTACCTTAACTTCATCAGATTTTGTTCACAGATAAAAAGAGAGAATACACTTAAATATTATCACAAGCACCGGACGACATGTAGATCACGTGACAAAAACTGCTAAATCTCAGAATTGTTCCAGATGACCCGTAGATCGCGTGTTAACTTTTTAGTTTGTTTATAGTTCAACCTGTGCTACCCATTTTGTGTCACACTTTTATATCCCAAATAACTGTTTTGAGTCCTTGCTGTTTACTAATAATAATAATTATAATAATAATAATAATAATACAGACACATAACCCGCCAGGGTCGTAGGGGTGCATCATTGGATACTTCAGCACAAAATGCTCCCCAACAGCTCAGTCATTCGGAGAAGTGTAGAGAAATCACGGCCAGACCATTCCTTGATGTTCATCATCATCAGTGTCGTCTCCGCAACGAAGGTTGGCTGCAACAGACCTCCAACATTTTCTGTCTCTTGTTTTGGTAGTGCACTCTGCTAGACTGTAACCTGTCCATCTTGTGATGTTACTCTCCCACTTGTATGTCTACCTCTTGTTCGCTTCCCTTTGGCTTTACCCTCAAGATCTTCAATAAGGTGTCATCAATTCATTATTTTCTTAACCCCCTCTCCTCCTTCTACCCTTGAATGTTCCTTGCAAAATAATTTCTGAAAGTCAGTCGTGTCTCGTTACATGTCCAAACCAAACACATTTACACCGTTTCACCACTGTCAAAAATGGTTCTTGACAACCTGTCAAAAATGGTTCTTGACAACCTGTCAAAAATGGTTCTTGACAACCTATTAGTTGGTCCAGATTGATTTTCATTTTATTGTCTATTGTCTGTCCCCAGATGAATGATGGTTGATCGTATTTACATTTGCCGTTAGGCGTAGGGGTGGGAGTTTCAGCTGTCTTTCCAAAGCCAGATGAATGATGGTTGATCGTATTTACATTTGCCGTTAGGCGTAGGAGTTTCAGCTGTCTTTCCAAAGCCAGATGAATCTTCTTGGTTGCATAAAGTCCATGTTTGCTCAAGGCTATCTTGATTTTTTTCTATCCACCGTTTTCTCGGTCTGTCTTTGGCCTTATATACGGATAACATCTTTATAGTCAGCCATTTAGCAGAATGTAGTAAAATCACTCCCAGATCATTCCTTGATGTTATCAATCCAGGATTTTCTCTGTCCTCCTTTTCTCATTCTACTCTCAACTGTTTCTTGCATAATAGTTTGAGAAAGTGAGCTGTGTCTCATAGCATGGTCCAAACCAAACAAATTTACACTGTTTCACCACAGAGACACACGTGCTATCTATTACACAAGAATGAATTCATCCTGGAAGTAACTGATCATGTCAAATACATGGCTGTGTGCATATAATGCAGTCGAAACACTAGATGGCATAAGACACGAAAATGTGAAACATTCACTGCACTTTGTGGATCCGGATACTGCGCACATACGGAATTCATCGAAATATTTTGGTGTTCTGTACAGGAAACCACCCGGTAAAAGTTTGGTGCATACAGACATATGTTGGTGTTCTGTACAGGGAAGCACCCGGTAAAAGTATGGCGCATACAGAAATACAGACATATGTTGGTGTTCTGTGAAGGAAACCACCCGGTAAAAGTTTGGTGCATACACACATATATTACATTCTTATATATGTGAACATGTGGCAGAAATGTTATAAATGTGGCAGAATTATACATTTTTAGAATACCAAAGACTGATGTGTCTGGCCATTGACGCAAATAAAATGGGGATACAACACATTTTTATTCACTGGACGACATCCTGCTGGAAATTTAGCAGGAACATTGTCCTGCTACAAGAGAGATCTAGTGGCACCATTGTCCTGCTACAAGAGAGATCTAGTGGTACCATTGTCTTGATACAAGAGAGATCTAGTGGTACCATTGTCTTGATACAAGAGAGATCTAGTGGCACCATTGTCTTGATACAAGAGAGATCTAGTGGTACCATTGTCCTGCTACAAGAGATATCTAGTGGTACCATTGTCCTGCTACAAGAGATATCTAGTGGTACCATTGTCCTGCTACAAGAGAGATCTAGTGGTACCATTGTCCTGCTACAAGAGAGATCTAGTGGCACCATTGTCTTGATACAAGAGATATCTAGTGGTACCATTGTCTTGATACAAGAGATATCTAGTGGTACCATTGTCTTGATACAAGAGATATCTAGTGGTACCATTGTCCTGCTACAAGAGAGATCTAGTGGTACCATTGTCCTGCTACAAGAGAGATCTAGTGGCACCATTGTCTTGATACAAGAGAGATCTAGTGGTACCATTGTCTTGATACAAGAGAGATCTAGTGGCACCATTGTCCTGCTACAAGAGAGATCTAGTGGCACCATTGTCCTGCTACAAGAGAGATCTAGTGGTACCATTGTCTTGATACAAGAGAGATCTAGTGGCACCATTGTCTTGATACAAGAGAGATCTAGTGGCACCATTGTCCTGCTACAAGAGAGATCTAGTGGTACCATTGTCTTGATACAAGAGAGATCTAGTGGCACCATTGTCCTGCTACAAGAGAGATCTAGTGGCACCATTGTCTTGATACAAGAGAGATCTAGTGGTACCATTGTCCTGCTACAAGAGAGATCTAGTGGTACCATTGTCTTGATACAAGAGAGATCTAGTGGTACCATTGTCTTGATACAAGAGAGATCTAGTGGTACCATTGTCCTGCTACAAGAGAGATCTAGTGGCACCATTGTCTTGATACAAGAGAGATCTAGTGGTACCATTGTCTTGATACAAGAGAGATCTAGTGGTACCATTGTCCTGCTACAAGAGAGATCTAGTGGTACCATTGTCTTGATACAAGAGAGATCTAGTGGTACCATTGTCTTGATACAAGAGAGATCTAGTGGTACCATTGTCCTGCTACAAGAGAGATCTAGTGGCACCATTGTCTTGATACAAGAGAGATCTAGTGGTACCATTGTCCTGCTACAAGAGAGATTTAGTGGTACCATTGTCCTGCTACAAGAGAGATTTAGTGGTACCATTGTCTTGATACAAGAGAGATCTAGTGGTACCATTGTCTTGATACAAGAGAGATCTAGTGGTACCATTGTCCTGCTACAAGAGAGATCTAGTGGTACCATTGTCTTGATACAAGAGAGATCTAGTGGTACCATTGTCTTGATACAAGAGAGATCTAGTGGCACCATTGTCTTGATACAAGAGAGATCTAGTGGTACCATTGTCTTGATACAAGAGAGATCTAGTGGTACCATTGTCCTGCTACAAGAGAGATTTAGTGGTACCATTGTCTTGATACAAGAGAGATCTAGTGGTACCATTGTCCTGCTACAAGAGAGATTTAGTGGTACCATTGTCTTGATACAAGAGAGATCTAGTGGTACCATTGTCTTGATACAAGAGAGATCTAGTGGCACCATTGTCTTGATACAAGAGAGATCTAGTGGCACCATTGTCTTGATACAAGAGAGATCTAGTGGTACCATTGTCCTGCTACAAGAGAGATCTAGTGGTACCATTGTCTTGATACAAGAGAGATCTAGTGGTACCATTGTCTTGATACAAGAGAGATCTAGTGGTACCATTGTCCTGCTACAAGAGAGATCTAGTGGCACCATTGTCTTGATACAAGAGAGATCTAGTGGTACCATTGTCTTGATACAAGAGAGATCTAGTGGTACCATTGTCCTGCTACAAGAGAGATTTAGTGGTACCATTGTCTTGATACAAGAGAGATCTAGTGGTACCATTGTCTTGATACAAGAGAGATCTAGTGGTACCATTGTCCTGCTACAAGAGAGATCTAGTGGTACCATTGTCCTGCTACAAGAGAGATCTAGTGGCACCATTGTCCTGCTACAAGAGAGATCTAGTGGTACCATTGTCTTGATACAAGAGAGATCTAGTGGCACCATTGTCCTGCTACAAGAGAGATCTAGTGGTACCACTGTCCTGCTACAAGAGAGATCTAGTGGCACCATTGTCCTGCTACAAGAGAGATCTAGTGGTACCATTGTCCTGCTACAAGAGAGATTTAGTGGTACCATTGTCTTGATACAAGAGAGATCTAGTGGCACCATTGTCCTGCTACAAGAGAGATCTAGTGGCACCATTGTCTTGATACAAGAGAGATCTAGTGGTACCATTGTCTTGATACAAGAGAGATCTAGTGGTACCATTGTCCTGCTACAAGAGAGATTTAGTGGTACCATTGTCTTGATACAAGAGAGATCTAGTGGTACCATTGTCTTGATACAAGAGAGATCTAGTGGCACCATTGTCCTGCTACAAGAGAGATCTAGTGGCACCATTGTCTTGATACAAGAGAGATCTAGTGGTACCATTGTCTTGATACAAGAGAGATCTAGTGGCACCATTGTCTTGATACAAGAGAGATCTAGTGGTACCATTGTCTTGATACAAGAGAGATCTAGTGGCACCATTGTCCTGCTACAAGAGAGATCTAGTGGTACCATTGTCTTGATACAAGAGAGATCTAGTGGTACCATTGTCTTGATACAAGAGAGATCTAGTGGCACCATTGTCCTGCTACAAGAGAGATCTAGTGGTACCATTGTCCTGCTACAAGAGAGATCTAGTGGTACCATTGTCTTGATACAAGA
The DNA here is from genome assembly GCA_034231615.1 of Meghimatium bilineatum. Taxonomy (NCBI): domain Eukaryota; kingdom Metazoa; phylum Mollusca; class Gastropoda; order Stylommatophora; family Philomycidae; genus Meghimatium; species Meghimatium bilineatum. The sequence goes on along the minus strand of CM067310.1, from coordinate 839,234 downwards.
GAGATCTAGTGGTACCATTGTCTTGATACAAGAGAGATCTAGTGGCACCATTGTCCTGCTACAAGAGAGATCTAGTGGCACCATTGTCCTGCTACAAGAGAGATCTAGTGGCACCATTGTCCTGCTACAAGAGATATCTAGTGGTACCATTGTCTTGATACAAGAGAGATCTAGTGGTACCATTGTCCTGCTACAAGAGAGATCTAGTGGTACCATTGTCCTGCTACAAGAGAGATCTAGTGGCACCATTGTCCTGCTACAAGAGAGATCTAGTGGCACCATTGTCCTGCTACAAGAGATATCTAGTGGTACCATTGTCTTGATACAAGAGAGATCTAGTGGTACCATTGTCCTGCTACAAGAGAGATCTAGTGGCACCATTGTCCTGCTACAAGAGATATCTAGTGGCACCATTGTCCTGCTACAAGAGAGATCTAGTGGTACCATAATCCTGCTACAAGAGAGATCTAGTGGCACCATTGTCCTGCTACAAGAGAGATCTAGTGGCACCATTGTCCTGCTACAAGAGAGATCTAGTGGTACCATTGTCCTGCTACAAGAGATATCTAGTGGTACCATTGTCCTGCTACAAGAGAGATCTAGTGGCACCATTGTCCTGCTACAAGAGAGATCTAGTGGCACCATTGTCCTGCTACAAGAGAGATCTAGTGGTACCATTGTCCTGCTACAAGAGAGATCTAGTGGCACCATTGTCCTGCTACAAGAGAGATCTAGTGGTACCATTGTCCTGCTACAAGAGAGATCTAGTGGCACCATTGTCCTGCTACAAGAGAGATCTAGTGGTACCATTGTCCTGCTACAAGAGAGATCTAGTGGCACCATTGTCCTGCTACAAGAGAGATCTAGTGGCACCATTGTCCTGCTACAAGAGAGATCTAGTGGCACCATTGTCCTGCTACAAGAGAGATCTAGTGGTACCATTGTCCTGCTACAAGAGAGATCTAGTGGCACCATTGTCCTGCTACAAGAGATATCTAGTGGTACCATTGTCCTGCTACAAGAGAGATCTAGTGGCAACATTGTCTTGATACAAGAGAGATCTAGTGGCAACATTGTCTTGATACAAGAGAGATCTAGTGGTACCATTGTCTTGATACAAGAGAGATCTAGTGGTACCATTGTCCTGCTACAAGAGAGATCTAGTGGTACCATTGTCTTGATACAAGAGAGATCTAGTGGTACCATTGTCTTGATACAAGAGAGATCTAGTGGTACCATTGTCCTGCTACAAGAGAGATCTAGTGGCACCATTGTCCTGCTACAAGAGAGATCTAGTGGTACCATTGTCCTGCTACAAGAGAGATCTAGTGGTACCATTGTCCTGCTACAAGAGAGATCTAGTGGCAACATTGTCCTGCTACAAGAGAGATCTAGTGGTACCATTGTCCTGCTACAAGAGAGATCTAGTGGCACCATTGTCCTGCTACATGAGAGATCTAGTGGCACCATTGTCTTGATACAAGAGAGATCTAGTGGTACCATTGTCCTGCTACAAGAGAGATCTAGTGGTACCATTGTCCTGCTACAAGAGAGATCTAGTGGCACCATTGTCCTGCTACAAGAGAGATCTAGTGGTACCATTGTCCTGCTACAAGAGAGATTTAGTGGCACCATTGTCCTGCTACAAGAGAGATCTAGTGGCACCATTGTCCTGCTACAAGAGAGATCTAGTGGTACCATTGTCCTGCTACAAGAGAGATCTAGTGGTACCATTGTCCTGCTACAAGAGAGATCTAGTGGTACCATTGTCCTGCTACAAGAGAGATCTAGTGGTACCATTGTCCTGCTACAAGAGAGATCTAGTGGCACCATTGTCCTGCTACAAGAGAGATCTAGTGGTACCATTGTCCTGCTACAAGAGAGATTTAGTGGCACCATTGTCCTGCTACAAGAGAGATCTAGTGGCACCATTGTCCTGCTACAAGAGAGATCTAGTGGTACCATTGTCCTGCTACAAGAGAGATCTAGTGGTACCATTGTCCTGCTACAAGAGAGATCTAGTGGTACCATTGTCCTGCTACAAGAGAGATCTAGTGGTACCATTGTCCTGCTACAAGAGAGATCTAGTGGCACCATTGTCCTGCTACAAGAGAGATCTAGTGGTACCATTGTCCTGCTACAAGAGAGATCTAGTGGTACCATTGTCCTGCTACAAGAGAGATCTAGTGGCACCATTGTCCTGCTACAAGAGAGATCTAGTGGTACCATTGTCCTGCTACAAGAGAGATCTAGTGGTACCATTGTCCTGCTACAAGAGAGATCTAGTGGTACCATTGTCCTGCTACAAGAGAGATCTAGTGGCACCATTGTCCTGCTACAAGAGAGATCTAGTGGTACCATTGTCCTGCTACAAGAGAGATTTAGTGGCACCATTGTCCTGCTACAAGAGAGATCTAGTGGCACCATTGTCCTGCTACAAGAGAGATCTAGTGGTACCATTGTCCTGCTACAAGAGAGATCTAGTGGTACCATTGTCCTGCTACAAGAGAGATCTAGTGGTACCATTGTCCTGCTACAAGAGAGATCTAGTGGTACCATTGTCCTGCTACAAGAGAGATCTAGTGGCACCATTGTCCTGCTACAAGAGAGATCTAGTGGTACCATTGTCCTGCTACAAGAGAGATCTAGTGGTACCATTGTCCTGCTACAAGAGAGATCTAGTGGCACCATTGTCCTGCTACAAGAGAGATCTAGTGGTACCATTGTCCTGCTACAAGAGAGATCTAGTGGTACCATTGTCCTGCTACAAGAGAGATCTAGTCGGAGTGTGAGAATAAATGCTGAAGAAGATGACATTTTTATTGCAATAATGGAAGATATAATAAAATGTGGCACACAGACGAAAATGATAACATCCTGCATAAGTCATAACATCCTGCATAAGTAATAACATCCTCCATAAGTGATATCCTGTATAAGTAATAACATCCTGCATAAGTAATAACATCCTGCATAAGTAATAACATCCTGCATAAGTAATAACATCCTGCATAAGTAATAACATCCTCCATAAGTTATAACATCCTGCCATAAGTAATAACATCCTGCATAAGTGATAACATTTTGTCATAATTAATAACATCCTGCATAAGTAATAACATCCTGCATAAGTAATAACATCCTGCATAAGTAATAACATCCTGCCATAAGTGATAACATCCTGTATAAGTAATAACATCCTGCATAAGTGATAACATTTTGTCATAAGTGATAACATCCTGTATAAGTAATAACATCCTGTATAAGTAATAACATTTTGTCATAATTGATAACATCCTGTATAAGTGATAACATTTTGTCATAAGTAATAACATCCTGTATAAGTGATAACATCCTACCATAAGTGATAACATCCTGTATAAGTGATAACATCATGTATAAGTGATAACATCCTGTATAAGTGATAACATCATGTATAAGTGATAACATCCTGTATAAGTGATAACATTTTGTCATAAGTAATAACATTTTGTCATAAGTAATAACATTTTGTCATAAGTAATAACATTTTGTCATAAGTAATAACATTTTGTCATAAGTAATAACATTTTGTCATAAGTAATAACATTTTGTCATAAGTAATAACATTTTGTCATAAGTAATAACATTTTGTCATAAGTAATAACATCCTGTATAAGTGATAACATCCTACCATAAGTGATAACATCCTGTATAAGAACATGCAACATAATAACTGTAATTCTGGTGAAAGAAATGTGAATATCATGTCACAGAAATTGTGTGATCACACAACTCACATTTTTTATGGCGATCAGTTTGGAACATATCCACAATTTATAGAATATCTTGAAATAAAGCAACAAAAGAACACTCTCAATTGATATCTTCAGTTTTTCATAGATTTTATTCTGTATGGATCTCAAATGTGTCAAAATAAAGCATTACAGATGGAAACAAAATAAATACTACATTGAGGTGGACTGCTGGAGGTGGAGGTGGGGGTCTCAGTCTATAAAATCTATACGAAAGGGGATAGGGACATGTACGAAAGGGGATAGGTACATGTACGAAAGGGGATAGGGACAAGGAAAAGTTTGAACAACACTGATCTATAGGAACTGACAGCCAGCTCCATCCCCCAAAATCTCCTCAATCCCATCTTATGACTTGTATGGCAGGTCAAAATGTCACTAAACTTTGCTCCCTTCTTGGGCCACATTAATATACCAGCAACTGATGTATTTACAAAGTGGTTAGTCAGAGATGTTCACACTTGCAACTTGTAGTTAAAATGTTAATCTCTTGGTCTTCTATATCAGGTGTGTCTGAAATAGACATATTTATTGTCCGCTTCATGGCAATTGCCTTCCCATAGAATGTGATACTGTGGTTTGTCTTGGTTGTGTGAATGAAATTGAAATATTTATTGCTGTGAATGGTAATAAAATTTTCTGGTGCATGAAAGTGGCCACACCTTCTGTCACTCCCATTTATAGTTTATGGACACCCAGTTTTAAACTAAAAGATCAGAAAAGTTCATGTGTTTTGAGTTTGATTATTGTGAGAGTGGTTATTGTGAGAGTGGTTATTGTGAGAGTGGTTATTGTGGTTAATAAGTTGTGGTAGAATTTCCTGGGAGCACTAGAGGTTGTCTGATTTCTAAGTCTAAACTGTGACTCCATTAAGGATCAATACTGGTCAAAAAGGTGCTATCATGAAACAACCTGATGTACCAATCAGCTATCACCAAAATAAATTGATAATAAAGGCACAACGAAAGCCTAACTTACCTACACGGAATGACTACTATCTGCTAAAGAGACCAGAAAGGGTCGTTGTATTTCAACTCAGAACTGGACACAATAGATTATCAGCCATATTTACATAAAACGGTTACTCTGCAAAATGTATATCCATAAGCCAATAACCTGCTAGGACTATTATTCTGTTACAAGAGAGATCTCTGGACTACATTCTGCTAGAAATCTAGTAGAACCATTGTCCTACTACAAGAGAGATCTCTGGACTACATTCTGCTGGAAATCTAGTAGAATCATTGTCCTGCTACAAGAGAGATCTCTGGACTACATTCTGCTGGAAATCTAGTAGAATCATTGTCCTGCTACAAGAGAGATCTCTGGACTACATCCTGCTAGAAATCTAGTAGAACCATTGTCCTGCTACAAGAGAGATCTCTGGACTACATTCTGCTGGAAATCTAGTAGAACCATTGTCCTACTACAAGAGAGATCTCTGGACTACATTCTGCTAGAAATCTAGTAGAATCATTGTCCTGCTACAAGAGAGATCTCTGGACTACATTCTGCTAGAAATCTAGTAATATCATTGTCCTGCTACAAGAGAGATCTCTGGACTACATTCTGCTAGAAATCTAGTAGAACCATTGTCCTGCTACAAGAGAGATCTCTGGACTACATCCTGCTAGAAATCTAGTAGAACCATTGTCCTGCTACAAGAGAGATCTCTGGACTACATTCTGCTAGAAATCTAGTAGAACCATTGTCCTGCTACAAGAGAGATCTCTGGACTACATTCTGCTGGAAATCTAGTAGAATCATTGTCCTGCTACAAGAGAGATCTCTGGACTACATTCTGCTTGGACTACATTCTGCTAGAAATCTAGTAGGACTATTATCCTGTTATACAAGAGATCCAGTGAGAGTTTGAGGATGAGTGCTAACTAACAAACATATCAACATTGTCATAATCCTCATAATCCATGTGTACAAAATAAACAGACTAGCACCCTCACGAATACACCAATATATGTACACACTATATGTACACACTATATGTACACACTATATGTACACACATGAGATTTCTGAATAGACAAAATGAATAAAAATGAGACAAAGACACAGCTTTAACATGGGATATAATGAAATACACAGCTTTAACATGGGATATCATGAAACACACAGCTTTAACATGGGATATCATGAAACACACTTCTTTATCATGGGATATCATGAAACACACAGCTTTAATATGGAATATCATGAAACACACAACTTTAACATGGGATATCATGAAAAACACAGCTTTAACATGGGATATCATGAAAAACACAGCTTTAACATGGGATATCATGAAACACACAGCTTTAACATGGGATATCATGAAACACACAGCTTTAACATGGGATATCATGAAAAACACAGCTTTAACATGGGATATCATGAAAAACACAGCTTTAACATGGGATATCATGAAACACAAATTTCATTTACATAATAGAACAGCTTTAAGATAGATGAGATATCTGGGGAAAAAACAGGTTCAAAATGGATGGTATATCCTGAAAATACAATATTTTAGTCACATCAATCGCCATGACAGCCTAGAGAATACCATAATGGAGGGGACATTGCCAGGGCAATGAAGAAGATGTAGGTCATGAAAAATATGGATTCAAGATATCGAAAAATACACTGAACATGACACAGATTCAGGAGTTTTGAACAGCTGTGATGTCATGTCCAGGATATGTGATCTCATGTCCAGGATATGTATACTACATGGTGATGATGATCCTGAAGAACAGTCTCACAATAGATGGGATATCCTGAAGAACAGTCTCACAATAGATGGGATATCCTGAAGAACAGTCTCACAATAGATGGGATATCCTGAAGAAAAGTCTCACAATATATGGGATATCCTGAAGAACAGTTTCACAATAGATGAGATATTATCCTGAAGAACAGTCTCACAATAGATGGGATATTGTGTGCATCATCAAAGTTTGGAAGAGAGCACAAAATACCCTGATGCCATTACCATCATGCATGTTGTAGGCAGCAGCTAAGAAAGGTTGGGGGTTGGTAACCCTATCCTGTAGAAACTCAAGTTGATCCAAAATGCTATGACAAACTAAGAAAGATGCAGATGTTACAGCCAAACTGCTAACCCTGACACAATGTTGAGTTCTCTGGACTACATCCTGCTGACTGGCAGGAAGTTGAATGCAAGCACAGAAGAAGAGCATGATACAGTGGAATCCCTCTATAGCATATTCTTTTATAACATATTTCCCTATATAAGACTTTTCAAAATCTCTAATTATATTTATTCTATATTGTGTGAACAGCAAATAGCAAATTTCTGTTATTACATATATATATTGTTGGTCCGGGCCAAGTTGTTATAACAGTATTTCAATGTACATCCTGAATAAACAGTATCATAAATTAAAGGGAAGCAAACAACAAAAACATGATGACGGAATTCTTGATAAATTAATGGAATTAGAAAATGCTTTCATACAGGAATCGGTGTGTCACAGGGGACATGATGTGATTTCATGAAAATTACAATTTGGAAACAAGATCGCATTCTTTAAATCATCCTCATTTATTTACTTTGTCTGATATTTTCGTTTGAAGCTGTAGACCATGAATGGACTTGATTTCATCGGCCAGAACCTAGGAGAAGCAAAAGGTACAATTTGAAGCAGTGACCACCACAACTGACAAGAATAAAGAGAGAAATAATTTTATGTTGCTGCAACATTCAGATTTTTTTGAATATTTTCTCTGCTTCAGTTATATAACATATCTTTGTCAATTGAGGCCAGAAGGAAAGTTTTTAGAGGTTATATAGAACCAATTCTAATGTATAGAAGTGAATCTTGGACACTCAGCAGAATAGTGAAAAATTATTTTGAGGCAACAGAGATGTTGTTTTATAGAAGAATGTTAAGAACACCATGGACAGATAAAAAGAGTAATGAAGATATCTTGAACAAAGTCTTAGATTTGAAAAGAGAGCTGCTCACCTGCGTCAGAAACAGACAGTCCACATATTTAGGACACATCCTGAAAAAGAGGAAAGCTGAAACACATTGTAACAACAGGCAAATTAAAGAGCCAGAGAGGTAGGGGAAGACCAAGAGAGAAGATGCTTGACAACCTAGCATTGTCGAGTGAGAGAAAATCAGTATCGGAAATGATAAACATCACACAAAATAGAAGGTTATGGAAAAACATGATAACCAGCGCAACACGGCATGGACCATAAGAAGATGGTCTCTAATAGTTAAATCTAGTTGTCAGAATATGCTAAAACCTGATAGGTGTGACACTTTGACCCTAGCTAGCCTATATCTGCACTTTTACACTAAGACTTACCTAACATATTCCACTTTTACACTAAGACTTACCTAACATATTCCACTTTTACACTAAGACTTACCTAACATATTCCACTTTTACACTAAGACTTACCTAACATATTCCACTTTTACACTAAGACTTACCTAACATATATTTCCACTATTTCCACTATTTCCACTACCAGAGATATACATTTTCCCACTACACTAACTTTCCCACTACAATTAACACCCAGACTGGGTACTTCTAACAGCAAAAGTAGAGATAATGTCAAATGATTAAGTAACAAATATCTGGAGAAAGAGAAGATGTTCTTGTTGTCGATATCTAAATGTTCTTGTTGTCGATATCTAAATGTTCTTTTGTTGATATCCACATGTTCTTGTTGTCGATATCGTAATGTTCTTGTTGTCGATATCTAAATGTTCTTGTTGTCAATATCTAAATGTTCTTTTGTTGATATCCACATGTTCTTGTTGTCGATATCTAAATGTTCTTTTGTTGATATCCAAATGTTCTTGTTGTCAATATCTAAATGTTCTTTTGTTGATATCCACATGTTCTTGTTGTCGATATCTTAATGTTCTTGTTGTCGATATCTAAATGTTCTTGTTGTCAATATCTAAATGTTCTTGTTGTCGATATCTAAATGTTCTTGTTGTCAATATCTAAATGTTCTTTTGTCGATATCTAAATGTTCTTGTTGTCAATATCTAAATGTTCTTTTGTTGATATCCACATGTTCTTGTTGTCGATATCTTAATGTTCTTGTTGTCGATATCCAAATGTTCTTGTTGTCAATATCCAAATGTTCTTGTTGCTGATATTCAAATGTTCTTGTTGCTGATATATCCAAATGCTGCTGTTTTGTTCTACTCTTGACAGCACACTCTTAAATAAGTACAGGTCATGAATTTGCTCTACTTAGTGATCCATACAGTGGGTTTGGTGACTGTTAACAAGTTGACTTAGTGATCCATACAGTGGGTTTGGTGACTGTTAACAAGTTGACTTAGTGATCCATACAGTGGGTTTGGTGACTGTTAACAAATTGACTTAGTGATTCATACATTGGGTTGGTGACTTAATAAGTTGACATTTGCATGCAGTTGCGTCTGTGGGTCTCACAATCTCCCACTAGACAAACCACCCATGAAACAGATAACCTTAGTAGATGACATGCTGTTATATTGAGGTTCTCTTATGGAAGCTTTGTAGCATGTCATCTATACAATTATAGACCCTCTTTGAGTAGAAGGCTCCTTCAATAGGCATTTCACTAAGCCAAAAGCTGAAGTCTCCTGGGTATGAAAGAAAGTTCAGAAAAACCACCCCACTGCACATAGGAAATAAGAGCTAATTGCTCAAAATTCCTGGGGTTCTCAAACAAACAAACAATAAGATGACTTAGTGATCCATACAGAGGGTTGGTGACAAAAAAAGAGATAGAAACATAAGGAGGGATAGGATTTTTTGTGTGTTTGTTTGTTTGCCTTCTCTCTCAATTAACCAAACTTGTGTGATTTGAGTTGGGAGTCAGTGAATATGTTTGGCTGCTAATTTACAAAAAAAGCTGGAATAATTGCTCCTCTTGACCCAGATCATCCAATTTTGGCATAAAGATATGTTAAATATGAAAAGAACTGAAAGAATAGATAAGAACATAAAAAAATATGAAACGGTTTGGTTAAATCCTGTGCACCACAGGGAGCTGAGAGATGGATACCTAAAATTGAGATATTCAAACATGCAGGTGTACTTACTTGATTGACCATTCTGTGCTGCTGAACTGTTTTCAATCCTAAAAATGCTGGGCTTTCTATGGAGATTTGATACATTGCACCACAACCACCTGTGAACATATGTATGATAGGTTTATTGATTGATACAATGGGCACAACCAACTGTGAACATATGTATGATAGGTTTGTTGATTGATACATTGCACCACAACCACCTGGGAACCTATGTATGATAGGTTTATTGATTGATACAATGGGTACAACCAACTGTGAACATATATATTATAGGTTTATATAGGTCCTCTTCCCCTGTTGCTGTTAACTCTGTCTTCAGCTATTAATCTTTCCATGCTGTTATGTCTCTTTATATGACCACCAAAAGAACAATGCTTTCTTATTAGGATGTTGTTAAGGAGTCAGCTCTCTTCAACATTTATTGATCTTAACACTTCTTGATTAAGCTAGAAAATGGCGTAAAGAATTAATGTTTTTTGTTGTGTGCTATTCGATAAATGGATTTCCTCCTGAAAGCAATGGCAAACTACAGGAGTAATGTGCCTAGTAATTCTATTTTAGATATTCTGAACACATGTGAAGAAAAGACTATGTCACATGACCTCCTACCTGAGATATCCGCCACTTGAATGTGTGTTGCATCTGGGAATGCTTCCTGAAGTTTGGCTATAATTCGTTGCTCACCAACTGTTAGATCCCCACCAATTGCCTCCCCTTCACCTGTTCCAGTTGTTAACGGACATAATCTGAGACTGGAGACAATGGGAACTCGTAGCATACATCTAACCTGGAATACAATGCTTTAAGTCTTCAAAATAGCACAAATTTCAGGGGAACATAGCATATACCATCTTGTAATCTTCAAAATAGCGCAAATTTTAGGGGGAAAAACTAGCATGTCATCTTATAATCTCCAAAATTAGATAGCAAGATCATGGGAGACAATTCACACAACTAACATGTGTGAATCACAAGTTCCCTTCAAGACAAGAGTACACGTAGACACAAATTTATCTCAGTGTGCTGATCAATTTCAAACACACCTTTAACCGGGCTTTGTCTACCTTTTCTACACTTTTTCTGGGCTTTGTCTACCTTTTCATGGGCTTTGTCTACCTTTTCTACACTTTTTATGGGCTTTGCCTATCTTTTCTACACTTTTTCTGGGCTTTGTCTATCTTTTCTACATTTTTTCTACCTAAAACATTCTAATCTTCTTCAGCATGCTCTATTTACACCAGTTATATTTGGTATTATATGAACTTGTTTGTTAGTAAATGCTGCTTAGTGGGAACGGTGATATAGTAGGATATGCTGCTTAGTGGGAACAGTGATTCTGACCTGCATAAAATTGAGTGTGCAGACAACACTATAGAAAGCATAGCAAATCAAGGCACAAATACAAGTGTATATAACTTTAACAATCTGATGTGCCATGATATAATGGCTACTGTAAGTTACAACCAGGAAGAGGTGTAGAATATTGCTGGACTGAATCCAGGGGAAAATCATAATGCTGGACTGAACCCATGCCAAAATCATATTGCTGGACTGAAAGTTGCAAATATCAGCACTTATCGTATATAGGAAGTAAGGCTAATCATTTGTACTTCCTCTTCTTCTTTCTGTCCTCATTTTGTACGAACACCAAAAAATAACTGAAGCTGGCACAAAAAGCAAGAACAATAACACTGTATCTCTCTCGACACCCGTAATAAAGGGTAAAAGAGGAAGAAAAGAAGAAAACGATAAACTAAATGCTAAACAAGACTTCTAAATCTGGCTTTTAACTTGGTAAAGGGTAAATGTTGCCTCCTGGATTAGACACATTAAATCATATAGACCTACAGATTACACCAGACACACAAAGCAGCAAGGTCATTTATTTTGAGACTCGAGAAGAATGTCTGACGGTTCAAGGGAAAAATTTTTTACAGAAACTTGTATGATAACTTTACAAATCTAGATTTACCTGCCCGATAAACTGTGACATAATTCCATGCATGTTCTTGACAATCTGAATGTAAATACCCTTGTTGCAGCCTCTAAAGTGTTCCCAAAACCAGCCTACCGATCTTATCCTGTTTGTTTTTGGACTTTCAAAACACATGGGAGTTAATCTACTTGAAAGAAATGGGTGTTCATTATCTGAAATCTTTTTACAATAAATATGATTGTATGATGCATCATTTGTGCGTGATAATATAATTATAATAGTTATTTAGAAGTTAAATACATTTTAATGAATGTTTTATGATCTATTTTGAATATACTTAAAATTTGACTGATTAAATAATTATTATACAAATAGGTTTTGGTGGACTTCAGCCCTTCACCTTGCACAGTAAACAAAGTACAAAGATGACTTCTGCTGCAAAGTTGTATGTTCAGCGATGTCTGTTGCAGAATTTGGTAATATTTACATGAATTAGAAATAGTTATAATCCGTCTAATTAAGTTTATGCTTTATATCTCTGGTAGTAGATGTGAAATTTAAGTTAGTGAGCTTTATTTGAGCATGTAGAAAGTTAATTAACAGACTGTTACCGTTTACACTAGCTAGTGTGACACTACTCAAAGTTTGTTTGAGTTAGTTTTAGTTATTCCTCTAGGGACAAAGACAGCACATAGGGCGGATGTCATAGATTTCATTGACTCTCGTTTCATTACAATTTGTTTTAGGTCTTCATTGTTTCTGGTACCGATGGTGAAACGTTCTCTTGTAATAGTTTACATAAAGTTTTTAAGTTTTGGTCTTGTTCGTTTTCTCTTGCCCTTTGGTGACCACATCAACACTTGACAGGGAAGTCTTTCAGTATCCATTCGCAACGCGTGTCCTATGTAATTCCAGCGACGCTTTCTAATATAGGTGGATACATATTCTTATTTTGATTCTTGTCTGACAACAGTGTTTGATTTTAAGTCTGACCAACATATGTTCAGTAGCCTTGTAAGGCATTTATTTTCAAAGGTATTTAGTCTTTGTTCTAAGTTTAATGTTGTTTTCCAACTTCCGCATTCATATGTTAATGTGGTAATTATGCTGGAAAAAAGTTTGAGTAGTTATTAGTTATCATAGGTCTAGTTTAATTTAGTTTCTCCATTGTTTTTATAAATAATGTCAAACTTGCGATGAAGCAGTGTTTCTGAATTTGTGATCTAATTATGCCTATCATCATATGTGATAAATTTTCAATTTGCTTTGATAGAGTTAAATTAATGTCAAATGTCGATCACAAGATCAGCGCTGATGCTCAGAATTTTAGTGTCTATATTATATAGAAATATATCCATCTATCAATCTTTACCAGAAAATAACCTAGAAAATCACTACAAACAAAATATTCTGGGCTGATGGCTATGTCCTGAATAGGATATGCTACTGATTGATATGTGTCTTGATTGAGTTGTATTTGCAACATTTTTAGGACTCATTTGCTAAACGAAGACTCAGCACCAGTCAAGCACATTTGTCTTTAGACCATGCCAAATACTTCCCTGCTAAGACAACACCTATGCTGCCACCTGGAACTTTTGATGGGAAGCTCGCATTTATTACAGGTGGTGCTACTGGTTTAGGCAAGGGCCTAGCATGGAACTTGTCACAGTTAGGGGCCAAGGTGGTCATTGCTAGCAGGTGTGTATAGCTGATGACTTTGCTTCTCATGCAAAATAAATTAATTGTTATGAGCCACAATAATTACACTCTAGGTTGTGTATAGATTACATTTGATGCAGTTCAATAATTTTACATTAACTTGTCTCAGAAACATGTGTTGTGTATAGTTGACATTTGAAAAAGGTCAATCACTTTCATACAACATGTCTCAGAAAATTATAAACATCAGATAACAAGACAAGATTCCAGATACCATTGTCCTTGACAGATCTGGTATCCTGATGTAGACACAGATTCATTGAGCGGGTCATTTGGTATGTATGCCAGATCATGCCTGCCAAAGATACTTCTGTATGGTGAGTTGCAGAAAGACATACATTCTTAAAGTGGCCACAAGAAGCGCTACAAGGACTCATTAAAGACCTCACTGAAACCCCTTGAAATAGACCAAGACACATGAGAAGAACTTGCACAAAATAGATCTACATGGCTCTCTACAGTCAAAAATGGTGCAGCATTTTGTGAAAAAAAAGAGAAATGCAGCTGCTCAACAATGGATATTACATCACTTTTACTGCCTATAGAAGCAATAATTCCATCACTTTTACTGCCTATAGAAGCAATAATTCCATCACTTTTACTGCCTATAGAAGCAATAATTCCATAACTTTTACTGCCTATGGAAGCAATAATTCCATCACTTTTACTATCTATAGAAGCAATAATTCCATCACTTTTACTATCTATAGAAGCAATAATTCCATCACTTTTACTGCCTATAGAAGCAATAATAACATCACTTTTACTGCCTATAGAAGCAATAATTCCATAACTTTTACTGCCTATAGAAGCCCAATAACATTTCTCAACATGATCTACACAAATAATACTGAAGGGAATGGTCGAAGGTAGAAGAACCAGAGGAGGACAAATAAAAGCATGGATAGACAACACCAATGACTGGACAGGACAATATTTTTCCTCACTCATCCACATCATTGAATCACTGGAGGATGTTGTGTATTGATACATCCAATGTGGTATCCCTACAACTGTGACGGGTTTATGCTTATAAAGAGTATGGGTTACGGGCTTATAAATAGAAAGATATTCAACATCTGATCATTTTGTTTGTGTGATAGTAGACATAAGGTCATCTGTGAGATTTATATTCACAAAATGTTCACAGTATAATTGTTCACTTTCCTTTAGTTGTCTCATAACCGAATCTGTGAACCATGAGAAAGATTATGCCAATGATAGTAAACATCCGTAATAATAATTTTTTTAAACAGGATTTTTAAATGGAAATATTCCAAGTGTAGTGGTTAACAATGGAAATATTCCAAGCATAGTGGTTAACAATGGAAATATTCCAAGCGTAGTGGTTAACAATGGAAATATTCCAAGCGTAGTGGTTAACAATGGTAATATTCCAAACATAGTAGTTAACAACTATGATAATGCATTATTGTCACTGATTACTAATATAGAAATAGCAAATATTATTCCAATGAGAAATAAGGAAAAAAACAAAGAAGCAAGATTTTTGTTTCATGTTACTGTCCAACATAGACCTACCTCAAGAATCAACAACACACCAGAAATAAACATACAAAACTGTCAGATATAATAAGATGGTCTCATTGTATTTGACAAAATAAAAGGTGCAATTTTATTACTGCTACAATCTCCACTTTGTCTCTCAGGCTCTCTTGTAGCAGGACAATGTTCCTACAAGATTTCCAGCAGGATGTAGTCCAGAGATCTCTCTTGTAGCAGGACAATGGTACTACTAGATTTCCAGCAGGATGTAGTCCAGAGATCTCTCTTGTAGCAGGACAATGGTACTACTAGATTTCCAGCAGGATGTAATCCAGAGATCAGAAACATGTTGTGTTTTTTAATTGTGTCAATGGCCTGACACATCCATCTTTGGCTGTGTATATCTTATGAAACATTCTTATTTCTGAAACTTTGCAGGAGTACAGACAGATTAAAGAAAACAGCTGAGGAAATATCTGCTGCAACTGGAAGAGAGGTATGAATAAATCAGATATATGCCACCAAATGTCACTCTCCGGCAGTTATATTTTTCTTCTGCATTAGTTCTGAAATTCCTGCAGATTAACAAGGCATATTCTAGGAAACAAAATGTGTTATGTCATGGGTTACAACTTTGCTGTGATTTCTGCACCTTTTGGCTCAAAACATCTGACTTATCATGGTTTATGAGTCACTGACCTCAGCGATGAAACAGCCAACCACACCTCCAGAACCTCCTGTCTTCTCTTACAACATGCATAGCATGGCCAATTGGTGGCTTTTCTTCTCTCACATTTCAAGCCCTGGCAACACCATGATAACTCTTCTATTCTCCTTTGTCTTCTTCCTCCGTGTTCATTCTTTGATAACCCGCACAAGACCATGTGGTTTTCATTCTTTGATAACCAGCACAAGACCGTATGGTTTCCACTGGGGAGAGTGATGTACGTTGTGATGCTGGTTTTACCGCAGAGCTGTATTATTTTCACCTTTCGGCCAAGCTGAGAGATCTCATCTTCTCATAACATTTTCAAGTATTAGTTATGGTCACTCTCAAGGATACAAGTATTAGTTATGGTCACTCTCAAGGATACAAGTATTAGTTATGGTCACTCTCAAGGATACAAGTATTAGTTATGGTCACTCTCAAGGATACAAGTATTAGTTATGGTCACTCTCAAGGATACAAGTATTAGTTATGGTCACTCTCAAGGATACAAGTATTAGTTATGGTCACTCTCAAGGATACAAGTATTAGTTATGGTCACTCTTAAGGATACAAGAGTTGGTGTAAAAATTGGAACAGCCAATGAAGTGAAACATAATAGATATACGAAGAATTTCATAAATCAACACCAGAAACTGAAACTGTGAGCCAATACACTCTGATGGATTTATTGATCTGATGGATTTATTGATCTGATGGATTTATTGATCTGATGGATTTATTGATCTGATGAATTTATTGATCTGATGGATTTATTGATCTGATGGATTTATTGAGACAGGGAATCAAATTACCTTGTGACATTGTCCAGTTTTTGCTGATGATAACCAGCAATCTTAACTCATTAAAATGGTCTTATATATCCTGTGTCCAGCATAGTATTGGTCTGCCTCTTGTTCTCTTTCCTGGAATCTTCTGCATGATGAATCTTTCTGATCCATTATGTCTAAACCAAAATAACAATATAACAAAGATGTCCATTGAAGTAAACAATTTTTTTAAATTTACATTTATTTTACATTGATTATTGCTGTCTATTAGTTTTTTAGTAACAGTAACATTGAATTATCCTTAGTGTTATCAATTCCTGTCGCTCATGTGGCAGGATTTCTAGTTCAGGACATGCAAAGAATGGAGCCACTGTCTTCTTTCCAGGAATATCATATGATACGACTAGGGAAAGTTGGGGGATAGGCTGATAACTTGTCACCTGTGAATAAAAGGTCATGTGGTTCTAGGCCTCATTCAAAATAATTCTTGGTTTATTTTTGTAGTAGTAGAGTGGGCCAGCAGTCACGAATTTTGTTTCAAGACTGGGGGACCATGTAAATTGAACAGGTAGGCAAGGCCCAGCTCGTGGGCTGTAGATTGCCTACCCCCGCTCTGTTTTTGGACAATGCTGGAGAAGATGCATTTTAAAGACAATCTTAGGATTTCACTGATCCACTTCACCATCATAGACACAAATTCATGGAAGAGTCTTGCACAGATCAAACTGGCATCACAGAATCAAGAGTAGTGCATCAGCTGCAGAAAACTTCTGACATTAAGCTGTGCAACAAAAATGTGCTAGAGAAAGGCAAAAGCTGCTCAATGCCCCACAGACTTCTCCCACACATGTTCAGAGTGTGGTAGACAATATCCCACTGACTTCTCCCACACATGTTCAGTGTGGTAGACAATATCCCACAGACTTCTCCCACACATGTTCAGAGTGTGGTAGACAATATCCCACTGACTTCTCCCACACATGTTCAGAGTGTGGTAGACAATATCCCACAGACTTCTCCCACACATGTTCAGAGTGTGGTAGACAATATCCCACAGACTTCTCCCACACATGTTCAGAGTGTGGTAGACAATTCCAGGCATACAGAGGACTCATTAGTTACAGTCGAGCACATCGCAGACATCAACATCTTCATCATCATCCCAGTTCAGCTGAATTATCATCATCAACTACAAAGGATGAACACCCTGCTCTATGGAATGGAACAATCAACTCTACCCCAAAACCTACTTCGTTGCCTCCTATGGGATGGGACAACCAACTCTACCCCAAAACCTACTTCGTTGCCTCCTATGGGATGGGACAACCAACTCTACCCCAAAACCTACTTCGTTTCCTCCTATGGGATGGGACAACCAACTCTACCCCAAAACCTACTTCGTTGCCTCCTATGGGATGGAACAACCAACTCTACCCCAAAACCTACTTCGTTGCCTCCTATGGGATGGAACAATCAACTCTACCCCAAAACCTACTTCGTTGCCTCCTATGGGATGGGACAACTAACTCTACCCCAAAACCTACTTCATTGCCTCCTATGGGATGGGACAACCAACTCTACCCCAAAACCTACTTCGTTGCCTCCTATGGGATGGGACAACCAACTCTACCCCAAAACCTACTTCGTTTCCTCCTATGGGATGGGACAACCAACTCTACCCCAAAACCTACTTCGTTGCCTCCTATGGGATGGGACAACCAACTCTACCCCAAAACCTACTTCGTTGCCTCCTATGGGATGGAACAATCAACTCTACCCCAAAACCTACTTCGTTGCCTCCTATGGGATGGGACAACCAACTCTACCCCAAAACCTACTTCGTTGCCTCCTATGGGATGGGACAACCAACTCTACCCCAAAACCTACTTCGTTGCCTCCTATGGGATGGGACAACCAACTCTACCCCAAAACCTACTTCGTTTCCTCCTATGGGATGGGACAACCAACTCTACCCCAAAACCTACTTCGTTGCCTCCTATGGGATGGGACAACCAACTCTACCCCAAAACCTACTTCGTTGCCTCCTATGGGATGGAACAATCAACTCTACCCCAAAACCTACTTCGTTGCCTCCTATGGGATGGGACAACCAACTCTACCCCAAAACCTACTTCGTTGCCTCCTATGGGATGGGACAACCAACTCTACCCCAAAACCTACTTCGTTGCCTCCTATGGGATGGGACAACCAACTCTACCCCAAAACCTACTTCGTTTCCTCCTATGGGATGGGACAACCAACTCTACCCCAAAACCTACTTCGTTGCCTCCTATGGGATGGGACAACCAACTCTACCCCAAAACCTACTTCGTTGCCTCCTATGGGATGGAACAATCAACTCTACCCCAAAACCTACTTCGTTGCCTCCTATGGGATGGGACAACCAACTCTACCCCAAAACCTACTTCGTTGCCTCCTATGGGATGGGACAACCAACTCTACCCCAAAACCTACTTCGTTGCCTCCTATGGGATGGGACAACCAACTCTACCCCAAAACCTACTTCGTTGCCTCCTATGGGATGGGACAACCAACTCTACCCCAAAACCTACTTCGTTGCCTCCTATGGGATGGAACAATCAACTCTACCCCAAAACCTACTTCGTTGCCTCCTATGGGATGGGACAACCAACTCTACCCCAAAACCTACTTCGTTGCCTCCTATGGGATGGGACAACCAACTCTACCCCAAAACCTACTTCGTTTCCTCCTATGGGATGGGACAACCAACTCTACCCCAAAACCTACTTCGTTTCCTCCTATGGGATGGGACAACTAACTCTACCCCAAAACCTACTTCGTTGCCTCCTATGGGATGGGACAACCAACTCTACCCCAAAACCTACTTCGTTGCCTCCTATGGAAATGCTCCTATAGATCACAGTGTTGTTATTTTTTGTTTTCTGGTAACACACTGGCTACATTTTTAAAATAAAGTTTTGATGTAATAGCCTTGTGTTTATTACAAATGTTTGTTTATTACAAATGTCTGTTTATTACAAATTTCTGTTTATTACACGTCTAGTTATTACAAATGTCTGTTTGTACAAATGTCTGTTTATTACAAATGTCTGTTTATAACAAATGTCTGTTTATTACAAATGTCTGTTTATTACAAATATCTGTTTATTACAAATGTCTGTTTATTACACATGTCTATTTATTAAAAATGTCTGTTTATTACAAATGTCTGTTTATAACAAATGTCTGTCTATTACAAATGTCTGTTTATTACAAATGTCTGTGTATGACAAATGTCTGTGTATGACAAATGTCTGTTAATACAAATGTGTGTGTATCCCTCTGCAGGTTTTAGATTTTAGAATGGATGTCAGAGAACCAGCAGCCATCAAGGCTGTATTTGATGACCTTGAGTCGAAACATGGACTTCCAGATATTGTTGTCAACAACGCAGCTGGCAATTTTATTTCCCCATCTGAACGTTTATCTGCCAATGCATTTGTTACGGTAGTCAATATAGTTCTGAATGGCACAGCATTTGTTACACTGGATGTTGGCAAGCGTCTGATCAAAGCCAAAAAAGGTCAGTTAATCAATGAACGATTATTGTACTCCTATTTTGTTTTCGTTTCTTTGTTAACACTTTGCTGACCAACAATCCAGAGCATACTTATCTCCCATTATCGAGGTTTATATGCAAATGTTTTAGACATTGACATTTCCGTCTTTAAAAATCCATATAAAATCCAACTCTCGCTAGAGAGCCTTGAACCAGTCTATGTGTCATAATAAATGTTGGAATTTTCTGAATGAATTTGAAAGCCCCAGAGTTATTTCCAGTGCAAAATCCTACTTATAATTCTAGGCCTATATTTACATTGTTTTCTATATAGTGATTTATTCATGATTATTGAACTCTGATTTATTCATGATTATTGAACTCTGATTTATTCATGATTATTGAACTCTGATTTATTCATGATTATTGAACTCTGATTTATTCATGATTATTGAACTCTGATTTATTCATGATTATTGAACTCTGATTTATTCATGATTATTGAACTGATTTATTCATGATTATTGAACTCTGATTTATTCATGATTATTGAACTCTGATTTATTCATGATTATTGAACTCTGATTTATTCATGATTATTGAACTGATTTATTCATGATTAGTACTCATGAACGACATCTATAGACTGTATTTCACAGGTATCGCCATTTTGGAACACCGTCCACAGGCAGTCTATTTTTAGTAACAGTATAGTTACGGTTGCTGTATTTCTGAAGTATAACAGTTTCAAGGATCGTTGAAATTGGTCACTAAAGTTGTATAATGGAAATGAAAATTTTAAATGTTTCTATTGATGTTGTTGTCATGACAACTCGGTGACCAAGAATCATCGTACTGATCAACTATCTTCCTGCAGACATGCTTACAAGTGTTAAATAATGTTTCAGGTGCTGTGTTCCTAGCTGTCTCTGCAGATTATGCTGACTCGGGTTCAGGGTATGTTCTACACAGCGCTGCTGCCAAGGCAGGTGTCGAGACTATGACAAAGTCACTTGCTGCAGAATGGGCTAGGTATGGATTACGCTTCAATGCAATCTCTCCTGGACCCATAGAGACAAAGGTGAATTTATTACATGAACAATATATTCTGTTCCTTTGCTTACTGATAGTCTCTCCCTTCTACCATGAACTTGGAGGGGGGAGGTTGAAACATAGACCGTCCAACATGAAAAATATCTCTTTTCTCACCTGTCTAAAAATATTTTTACCTGTCTGAAAATACCTCCTTCACCTGTTTAAAACTGTCTTTCACCTGTCTGAAAATATCTTACACCTGTCTGTCAATATTTCTTTTCACCTGTCTGAAAATATATGTTTCACCTACGGTATAGGAAAATGTATCATTTCATCTGTTAAAAAATATTTATTTTCACTTGTTTGAAAATATTTCCTTCATCTTGTCTGAAGACATCACTTTTCACCTGTTTAAAAATATCACTTTTCACCTGTCTGAAATGTCTCTTTTCACCTGTCTGAAAATGTCTCTTTTCGCCCATCTGAAAATATTTCTTTTTTTACCTGTCAGACAGTATCTTATCACCTGTAGTGACAATGTTTCTTGTCTGTCTCAAAAATAGTTTATACATTTCTTTAACATGTTCCATACCATATTGCTCAATACAATACAGAATAGTAGTTCTTAAATGTGGTAACTGGACATCGGCACCAACGGTTATTAGCCCTGGTCTACTACAGGGATTGCCTCTATCTCCTGTGCTTTTCAATGTATGCACAGTACATATCACTAGCAATCAAATTACAGGTGCTGGCAGAACGATGTCATATGCCAATGACATCATGATATATATATATCAGGGCAGAAATCGAGAAGAGTGCATCATGGAACTACAGTAGGAGCTGAACAGACTGTAGAGATACGGGAGCAGTGGTAAATCCTTCTAAGGCATTCATGATGTGGTTCTCCTTGAACAATCACATGGTAAAGACACCCATGCCACATGTTTCATTGTCCGGGAAAAGTTTAGAAAGAACCAGCACAATGAGATATCTGGGTGTGTTTTTTGACAGAAGTCTGGGTTTCAGGGAACATGTTGACCCCGTTGTTATAAGAGCACGCAATGGCTTAGCAGCAATGAAAGTTATGGCTGCTGCACAGTGTGAGCAGAGGTTATTTCTTTTGTTCCAGGGTTTGGTAGTGGCTGTGGTGGAATATGTACTGGCAATTCTGACTCTTAGCCAAACTCAGATCGAAAGACTGGACAGAATGCAGCAATCTGTATCATTTTTGGGTGCACAAGAGGCACAGCGACAAGAGCTATGCTGCACCTACTTGACTGTCCAATAGCAGAGCACAGATTACAGTACTGCAGTGCACATGCATACCTTCAAATACATGCAGATAAGGAACATCTATTGCATTCCGAAATACAGAAAGTTAAAGGTAACAGACTTAAGAGAGGGAAGTCATGGATGGGACACGTGCTGGAGATGTCATACAAAGTGTGTGCAGATTGCAGGATGTGGCAGCAGGTGTGGAATGGATAGGTCTACCTACAGATTTCGAAACTTGTTTGAGAGTGGTAATATCACTTAGCAGAGAATGGTGTCCCACAGCTGTGAAGAAAGAAGTGCAGACTTTGGTCAGTGAGAATACCAAAGAGGGGGATGTGATTATATGCACTGATTGATCTGTAATTAGACATGTTCGCATTGCTTGGGCCTTCACAGCTCAGTTCGCAGGTAAAACTATCAGGAAGGAGAGTGGGGGGCCTTTATTGTGACTATGAGTAGCATGACCATGGAGATTATGGTGGTGACCAGGGCATTTGAGTGGGTATGCACACAGAAGGTAACGCAGGTCTGCATCTTGAGTGACTGTGAGTATGATTAGGAAGGTACAAGTGGGTCTCGTTCGCAAACAGTGGATTGAAGCCTTGAGAAAGTCAAGACTGAAAGTGGTTACATTTATTTTCATGCCAGGACATGTGGGTATTTGAGGCAATGAAAGAGTATCAACTGGCATCATGCACTATTGTGGCACAGGGCGATGAGGCAATGGATTGATCAGACATTTTGAACTCCTTAAGAGATATAGTATGCAAGAGTGAGACTTGTGTGGATGATGATTCCTTTTCAATGGCCAGGGTTAAAGATCAGGGTTTGAAATGCAGTGTTGCTAGAAGTGAACATTTTGGAGGGCGCAGAAGAAAGATGGTTAACCAGCATAGAAAAATACTGTCAGCAGAAGTGTAATGGCGTATACACTCAGAGAAATCGGAGCAACTATGGACATGCCTAGTTTGCAGTGATGATGATCCAACAACTAACTAGCGTAATACAAAAGTTTCAATGAAAGCTTCATTTTATTTTCAGGGAGCCTTTGATCGTTTGGATCCCACTGGCAAGTTCATGCAAAAGTTTGTCAAAAGAGTTCCTGTTGGCCGAATAGGACAAGTAGAAGAATTTGCCAATCTTGCCACATTCTTGGTCAGTGATTACTCCAACTGGATCAATGGCCAGGTAAGAAACTGCCATCCCTCTAACCCTGATGTGTTATGTCTCAATGTGACATCCCTACAAACCTGATGTGTTATGTCTCAATGTGACATCCCTACAACCCTGATGTGTTATGTCTCAATGTGATATCTATACAACTCTGATGTGTTATGTCTCATTGTGACATCCCTACAACCCTGATGTGTTATGTCTCATTTTGACATCCCTACAACCCTGATGTGTTATGTCTCAATGTGACATCCCTACAACCCTGATGTATTATGTCTCAATGTGACATCCCTACAACCCTGATGTATTATGTCTCAATGTGACATCCCTACAACCCTGATGTGTTATGTCTCAATGTGACATCCCTACAACCCTGATGTGTTATGTCTCTATGTGACATCCCTACAACCCTGATGTGTTATGTCTCAATGTGACATCCCTACAACCCTGATGTGTTATGTCTCAATGTGACATCCCTACAACCCTGATGTGTTATGTCTCTATGTGACATCCCTACAACCCTGATGTGTTATGTCTCAATGTGACATCCCTACAACCCTGATGTGTTATGTCTCATTTTGACATCTATACAACCCTGATGTGTTATGTCTCAATGTGACATCCCTACAACCCTGATGTATTATGTCTCAATGTGACATCCCTACAACCCGGATGTGTTATGTCTCAAAGTGACATCCCTACAACCCGGATGTGTTATGTCTCAAAGTGACATCCCTACAACCTGAATATATGCATACAAAATTATTGTAGCTCAGAATTTTGTTACAGACTGTTTTTTTTAAATCTTTCAGATAATCCGACTTAACGGAGGGGAATATCCATGCTCGGCTGGTTTGTTTACTGATCTTAAGGAGGTCACCAATGAGCAATGGGACTCAATGGAAGCCATGATTAAATCTGTTAAAGGATCTTAATTGTGCATATAAAAATCACCATGGCTATAGATATGTTGACCCAAGAATGATCATTTTCATCAGATTCTGTTTCTCTGATCATTTTCATCAGATTCTGTTTCTTTGATCATTTTTATCAAATTCTGTTTCTCTGATCATTTACATCAGATTCTGTTTCTGTGATCATTTTTATGGTTGGTTGGTTGCTGATCCAGCGGTCCATGGGCTCATGCCCTTTGACCCATCTCTGATCATTTTTATCAGATTCTATTTCTCTGATCATATTTATGAGAATTGATTTCTCTGATTATATTTTTGTTAATATTATCTCTTGAATACTTTTCTCTGATTATATTTCTCTGTTTACATTTCTCCAAGTGATTTTCTCTGATTTTATCATTTCATCTACATGTGACATGAAATGTTTCAGAAAAGCAGCAAACAGAACAAGAAGAGATCATGTAAGGAATGAAGAGTTATACAAGAACTGTTGGAACAACATCTGTGCTCAAATATAGTGAAGAATAGAGACTGAAATAGTTCAGCCACTTAATGAGAATAAAACCTTATTGGTCAGCAGCAAGAGCATACACCATGAAAGTGAAAACAGCAAGAGGATGATGAAGAAGATGGATTGAAGGAGTTACCAACATTCTGTGTCATCACAGTATTCCTGCATATCAAGCAACTAGATGTGTCATAGCCTGAAAACTGCCTGACAATGCCTGACAGCAAAAATACAAGAGATAGATATTAAAATTATTTGAATGTGTTCTAACAAGAAAATATACCCCGTAATTTCATTCTAAATTGTTTATGAGTATAATTGTGTCTTCCTACCTATTGACCTGCCACCTGCAAGTATAGTTATGTCTTCCTACCTATTGACCTGCTGCCACCGAGTATAATTGTGTCTTCCTACCTATTGACCTGCCAAATCCGAGTATAACTATGTCTTCCTACCTATTGACCTCCCACCACCGAGTAAGATTTTGGTTATGTCATCACTGCCAAAAGTGGTTCTTGATGACCTACAAGCTTGTTTATTTGCTACCAAACGAATATTCTTGTTTGATGTTTGCCATACTTCACATATGACTCTATGTACCGGTCTTGTTGTATTTGCTACCAAACGAATGTTTGCCATACTTCACATATGACTCTATGTACCGGTCTCTTGTTGTATTCAACTATTCAAAGTATTTATGATCTCAATAATAAAATATATAATCTCTTCATTCCTCACATGATCTCTTCTTGTAATCTCTTCATTCCTCACATAATCTCTTCTTGTAATCTCTTCATTCCTCACATAATCTCTTCTTGTAATCTCTTCATTCCTCACATGATCTCTTCTTGTAATCTCTTCATTCCTCACATGATCTCTTCTTGTAATCTCTTCATTCCTCACACGATCTCTTGTAATCTCTTCATTCCTCACATAATCTCTTCTTGTAATCTCTTCATTCCTCACATAATCTCTTCTTGTAATCTCTTCATTCCTCACATGATCTCTTCTTGTAATCTCTTCATTCCTCACATGATCTCTTCTTGTAATCTCTTCATTCCTCACATAATCTCTTCTTGTAATCTCTTCATTCCTCACATAATCTCTTCTTGTAATCTCTTCATTCCTCACATGATCTCTTCTTGTAATCTCCTCATTCCTCACATAATCTCTTCTTGTAATCTCCTCATTCCTCACATGATCTCTTCTTGTTCTGTTTGCTGCTTTTCTTAGACATCTCACATTTAGTAATCTTTCTCTCATTTGTTGTTTAGTTAGTGTCCATGTTTTACATTGATAATACAATGTTGGTATGAAGATTGACATGTCCAAGTTTAGACACATAAGTTACTGGATCACAACACTTCCAGTCCAACACTCGCCAGAGTTAAAAGTTATAGTTACAAGTCCCTAAAAGTGGGAGAAGAGGGGTTCAACCCTCTTTCTCCTTTCCTTAGCATGCAAAGCTTGAAACAGGGTGATGAAGTTTTGCTAATCACTAAAAACACACAAATCGACGTTTCTACCAGACGGCCTTTATTAAAACTACGTGCACACACGCAAAAAAGGCAAGAACGGCAGGCACTTATGACATTCATCTGGCAGAGTCAAATGTAATTACCCGGAAGGTTTAGAACTTGAAGGTCAGAGAAGAAACAACATAAACAGAAAATATACAGAACACAGCCAAATATTGGTGAAACAAGGCAAACAGAGTAATGACCATACAACTGGCGGACATTGATCCCAAAATGTTTAATCGCACCAAATTGACATCGGTTCTCATGATATAAATATATATATATATATATATATATATATATATATATATATATATATATATACATACATATATAGGGCATATATATTTCATTAGTACCTGTCCATATATTAGGTCTAGGCCTATGTCATAACTTTTGAAGAAAAAAAGGTTTGACAGTTGTTGACAAGGCGGTCAACAATAAAAATTGGGTCTATAAAAAAAGGGGCGGTCAATAAAAATTTGGTCTATAAAAAGGGGCGGTTTATAAAAATTGGGTATATAAAAAGGGGCAGTCAATAAAAATTTGGTCTATAAAAAGGGGCGGTCAATAAAAATTGTTGTAATTTATGTACTGCAATGTTAGTCGGTTGCATATATACAATGTGTGCGTGTGTGTATTGTATGCGGGATATACAATGTTACATCCAGTGTGTGTATGTGTGTGTATTGTATGCGGCATATACAATGTTACATCCAGTGTGTGTATGTGTGTGTATTGTATGCGGCATATACAATGTTACATCCAGTGTGTGTATGTGTGTGTATTGTATGCGGCATATACAATGTTACATCCAGTGTGTGTATGTGTGTGTATTGTATGCGGGATATACAATGTTACATCCAGTGTGTGTATGTGTGTGTATTGTATGCGGGATATACAATGTTACATCCAGTGTGTGTATGTGTGTGTATTGTATGCGGGATATACAATGTTACATCCAGTGTGTGTATTGTATGCGGGATATACAATGTTACATCCAGTGTGTGTATGTGTGTGTATTGTATGCGGGAAGCCATTTATATGCTGAATGTTTTCGGTTATGTTTTATTATACAAATATAAACACGCGTGAAAACATGCTGGTTACTGGTTACATCTCAACATTTCCCCGATAGGTTCTTCATTCAGCAACTCTAATGTGTGTGTGTGATGTTGTGCTGCGTCAAACTGGGAAATCATACATTAGCAGCAATCAAAAAAAGAACATTGTAACAATGTTTCCCGTCAGTAAACAGCAAATATCGCTACAGAAATCGATTAGAGCCATCAGATTTGGAGACGCCCGCCTACATAAATCAATTGCATTTTAGGAATCCGAGGACGAGAATAATCTATGGCAACCCTCGAAGGTTATTTTCTACCTTATTATTATTATTGGAATAAAATGCGTGACTTGTCTAATATTGCAATTGTTTTGTTTTCTCCTCAACAAATGTAGGTTGAACTAAAAATAGTCATAAATTGTTGAAATAGAGGTCTTTCCCCACCCACTTTGTCTGAACAGATAAGACAGTCTGCAATTTGTTGCATAATTTTTGTGTGGCGTTTCCAACATAATAACACGTGACATATTTTCTAGGTATTAAAAAATTACCAGGTTGCGCTGCAGTTATATTCGACATGTTGGATGTCCTTTGTGGAGCCTGCAGGCACTAGAAAACTGAGTTCAATCAATATATAGCACAGTCAGGGCGTCCCGTGTGTGCGATCAACTGCTTTTTAACTATCTTTATCGTCAGGCTTGTAAGATGTCGTCAGGCTTGTAAGATGTCGTCAGGCTTATAAGATGTCGTTGTTGTGTTATGTTAGAAGCATCATCGTAATCCCATTATGCCTTTCTATCCTAAAGTTAGATTTTTTGTTGTTGTGAAGATATGCTATCTAGTCGTCTTACGTGATACCGTGGTTGCTGGTATCTCCGACTTCAGCACAAGTGTTTGCTTGGGCAGGACTGTGGTCCTGCTCAATGTAGGGGATGATTCGACCAATC
The DNA here is from genome assembly GCA_034231615.1 of Meghimatium bilineatum. NCBI lineage: Eukaryota > Metazoa > Mollusca > Gastropoda > Stylommatophora > Philomycidae > Meghimatium > Meghimatium bilineatum. The sequence continues at coordinate 810,714 of CM067310.1, read as the reverse complement.
TTAGGTTCCAGTCTCTGTTTTCTTGACTAGACCTCATCTCCGCTTCAAGAAGTTCGCCTGGATGGGAAATTTAGATAAAATCTTCTGTATCCATGCACTAGGATAATACAAGCGATAACAATTTCGCATTCATTCACTTACTCACAAAGCGCATTCATTCACTTACAAAGCGCATTCATTCACTTACAAAGCGCATTCATTCACTTACTCACAAAGCGCATTCATTCACTTACTCACAAAGCGCATTCATTCACTTACTCACAAAACGCATTCATTCACTTACTCACAAAACGCATTTATTCACTTACAAAACGCATTCATTCACTTACAAAGCGCATTCATTCACTTACAAAGCGCATTCATTCACTTACTCACAAAGCGCATTCATTCACTTACAAAGCGCATTCATTCACTTACTCACAAAGCGCATTCATTCACTTACTCACAAAGCGCATTCATTCACTTACTCACAAAGACCATGCACTGATACATATTTTTATCGGTTATTAAGAGTCATGTCGACTTCTGTGGCAGATGGGTTATACAAATGGTCGGTGAATATCTAGATATGATTATTTTACGAATTTACAAGAGATCAGGAAGCAGGCTGGTCAATCAATAAGCAGACCGGTCAATCAGGAAGCAGGCCGGTCAATCAATAAGCAGACCGGTCAATAAGGAAGCAGGCCGGTCAATCAGGAAGCAGGCCGGTCAATCAATAAGCAGGCCGGTCAATCAATAAGCAGACCGGTCAATCAGGAAGCAGGCCGGTCAATCAATAAGCAGACCGGTCAATAAGGAAGCAGGCCGGTCAATCAGGAAGCAGGCCGGTCAATCAATAAGCAGACCGGTCAATCAATAAGCAGACCGGTCAATCATGAAGCAGGCCGGTCAATCAATAAGCAGACCGGTCAATCAGGAAGCAGGCCGGTCAATCAATAAGCAGACCGGTCAATCAGGAAGCAGGCCGGTCAATCAGGAAGCAGGCCGGTCAATCAATAAGCAGACTGGTCAATCAGGAAGCAGGCAGGTCAATCAGGAAGCAGGCCGGTGTAATTGAAGAGACACATAGTCACAACATTTGACACATTGACTGCTTCTTGAGACACAGTCACTACGTTTTACATATTGTTTGCAGAGACACATAGTCACTACGTTTCACACATTTACTGCTTGTTGAGACACATATAGTCACTATGTTTTACACATTATTGCTTGTCCGGGGTTTGTTTTATGGAGAAAGTGTCTTGCCCATGTGCACTAACAGCCTCTGGATTGTGTTGATTAGTTCCAGGAAATGCAATGACAATATTATTGTGAACGAACATAACTGCATGAGATGTCTGGCAATGGTTTAATACACACTATCGACTGCCTCCGGACTTTATGTTTGGGTTTACTCCCTTAGCATAAGGTACTTCCGTGTTAATACGCTAGACAGCGGGTGAGTAAACAGACGACAAAATTTTAAAAAATGAGGCAAGGCATGCGTGGTTAATTTTTTCACAGGATATAAATTGTCAGTCTATCCCACAACTTTCCTTAGTCGCCTCCTACGACATGCCTGGAAAGAAGACTAGCTTTATTTTTTGCACCCTGAACTCAAAGTTCAGGTCCCGACATTTTACACGGAGACATAACACACAATTGAAACATATACACAACGAAGATAAAAAAGGTGGGAAAATAACTGCATCTCAATCTAATCTGATTCTATAGCAGTGTACAGACATGCTATAAGGATATGCTACGAGATTAGTGACGTCACCGCATGGGTTTGCTGTAAACAGCAGCACATATTTTTATAGTAACATGAAGCTAGAGGCCACTGGGTAATGGAAATATCAGGGAACTTCATGTCCCTCTTGGGTGTTTAATCTCAAAGGCAATCAGAATATAGTCCAGAGAATGGAATGTCTTGTGCTAGGACTTACGGATTGATTTCGATACTTGCACCTTTCGGCATGACCCATCCAAATTCAATATACCATCTTGGTCAGTTTGACACTCTTAGGAATGGGACAATCAAGTCTATCCCCTAAAATCTATGTATTCAGTACTCTGTCTACACACGGGCGTACAAATATCCAGTACCCTGTCGGATCCAGTCAACACACGGACGTACAAATAGCCAGTACCCTGTCGGATCCAGTCAACACACGGACGTACAAATAGCCAGTACTCTGTCGGATCCCGTCAACACACGTACGTACAAATATCCAGTACCCTGTCGGATCCCGTCAACACACGAACGTACAAATATCCAGTACCCTGTCTGATCCAGTCAACAAACGGGCGTACAAATATTCAGTACTCTGTCTAATCCCGTCAACACACGGGCGTACAAATTCATTATACAAATCATGACTGTCTCTCCTGAGAGTTTATAGACAAAGATATTCTGACATAAATAAAAAAAGTTAGTTGTCCGTTCTCTGTGACATGTTCTTTGCAGTACGTTATCTTCACTGCCACATAAGCCTCTTGGTTCTGTGCAAGATGTCCTGTTTCTTCCAGTGTCACTTTCAGAAGGTCTACGATTTTATGTGTCCATCGATTTATATGGAAACATTGGACTCTTGTTTAAGTTGTGACTCAAATATGAACATTTAATAACTGTTTTAGAAGTCAGAATGTGTTTTAGAAGTCATGAATTGTGAATGTGTTTTAGAAGTCATGAATGTGTTTTAGAAGTCATGAATTGTGAATGTGTTTTAGAAGTCATGAATTGTGAATGTGTTTTAGAAGTCATGAATTGTGAATGTGTTTTAGAAGTCATGAATGTGTTTTAGAAGTCATGAATTGTGAATGTGTTTTAGAAGTCATGAATGTGTTTTAGAAGTCATGAATTGTGAATGTGTTTTAGAAGTCATGAATTGTGAATGTGTTTTAGAAGTCATGAATTGTGAATGTGTTTTAGAAGTCATGAATGTGTTTTAGAAGTCATGAATTGTGAATGTGTTTTAGAAGTCATGAATGTGTTTTAGAAGTCATGAATTGTGAATGTGTTTTAGAAGTCATGAATTGTGAATGTGTTTTAGAAGTCATGAATGTGTTTTAGAAGTCATGAATTGTGAATGTGTTTTAGAAGTCATGAATTGTGAATGTGTTTTAGAAGTCATGAATTGTGAATGTGTTTTAGAAGTCATGAATTGTGAATGTGTTTTAGAAGTCATGAATGTGTTTTAGAAGTCATGAATTGTGAATGTGTTTTAGAAGTCATGAATGTGTTTTAGAAGTCATGAATTGTGAATGTGTTTTAGAAGTCATGAATTGTGAATGTGTTTTAGAAGTCATGAATGTGTTTTAGAAGTCATGAATTGTGAATGTGTTTTAGAAGTCATGAATGTGTTTTAGAAGTCATGAATTGTGAATGTGTTTTAGAAGTCATGAATTGTGAATGTGTTTTAGAAGTCATGAATTGTGAATGTGTTTTAGAAGTCATGAATTGTGAATGTGTTTTAGAAGTCATGAATTGTGAATGTGTTTTAGAAGTCATGAATTGTGAATGTGTTTTAGAAGTCATGAATTGTGAATGTGTTTTAGAAGTCATGAATTGTGAATGTGTTTTAGAAGTCATGAATGTGTTTTAGAAGTCATGAATTGTGAATGTGTTTTAGAAGTCATGAATTGTGAATGTGTTTTAGAAGTCATGAATGTGTTTTAGAAGTCATGAATTGTGAATGTGTTTTAGAAGTCATGAATGTGTTTTAGAAGTCATGAATTGTGAATGTGTTTTAGAAGTCATGAATTGTGAATGTGTTTTAGAAGTCATGAATTGTGAATGTGTTTTAGAAGTCATGAATTGTGAATGTGTTTTAGAAGTCATGAATTGTGAATGTGTTTTAGAAGTCATGAATGTGTTTTAGAAGTCATGAATTGTGAATGTGTTTTAGAAGTCATGAATTGTGAATGTGTTTTAGAAGTCATGAATTGTGAATATGTTAACTGTATACTATGTGGATGTGTACGTGTTTGTCCATAGGACAAGGGAGTGGAGTTAACTCTAACATTATGGGCTATATTTTTTAGGAAGCACAGTAAACTCGACCTTTTCTTTAGAAGAAAAAAAACCTACTAAAATACTTTTTTATGGGGACGCGCCGTATTGTCATCTCATGTCATCGTTGTTTATTGGGACACGCCGTATTGTCACCTTTGTTAATGGGGACACGCAGTATTATCACCTTTTTGTCACATTTGTTTATGGGGACACGCCATATTGTCATCTTTTGTCACCTTTGTTTATGGGAACACGCCGTATTGTCATCTTTTTGTCATCTTTGTTTATGGGGCACGTCGTATTGTCACCTTTTTGTCATTTTTGTTTATGGGGCACGTCGTATTGTCACCTTTTTGTCATTTTTGTTTATGTGGTACGCCGTATTGAAACTTTTTGTCATTTTTGTTTATGGGAACACGCCGTATTGTCAACTTTTTGTCATTTTTGTTTATGGGGACACGCCGTATTGTCAACTTTTTGTCATTTTTGTTTATGGGGACACGCCGTATTGTCAACATTTTGCTTTTGCTATTTTAGTTCTGAGTATCAGCCTAAAGAAAATTTCCTGTTCATTAAAAAAAAAATATTCTGCCGTGAAATACTCGAAATGCCATATCATCTGTTTTTGTTTCAGTTTTTTTGTTAAACGATCAGGGACTCACGGTATAGGACTATAGGTTCTTGAATTATAGCCGAACTCGCCCACTGTTTCCCTGGTAGTAAAATTGGTAACTAGTCTTCTGTATAGAAATATATTTACATTAGGCAGAAATTGGACGACGTTTTTCTCAAATTCTACAATCCTGCTGGTTAATAGGATTCATCCTTCTAAAGTGATACATTAGACTTTTCCCGTAATTTTCATTGATCACTTTGAGTATAGTTTGTGTCAACAAGCGAAGAAAATCTAGATACAAGTGAAATGAATCACTTCAGAAGAAAAAGTCCCAATATAACTCTCCAGCCAGGTATTGTCGATAGTGACGAAACAAAGGAATACCTCGCCGCCAGTAGAAATCAGGCAAAACGATCTCAGTCTGACAGCTACCCCCCATACAATGATTGTCACACATTTTCAAACACAACCAGTATCTAGTTTCCGCTTAGCTATTTTCCTTTTTTTTTCCTATCTTTTTTTAAGAGTAATTTTTTCCCGAGGTTCCCGCACGTCATGTATCATTGCTGATCCACATTTGCCCATGCTGTTCATTGGCTGGCGAATCAAGTATCATCAAGTATCAGTCTCATCAGCCAAGATAAGTGACGTTTTATGATAGATGTATGGAACTTGCTCTTCTTCTTCTTCTGCGTTCGTTCTCAAACTCCTGCAGATTAGCAGGATGTAGTCCGGAGAACGAAATGCGTTGTGTCATGGTTTACAGCATTGTTGCAATATATGCGCCTTTCGGCCTGACACATTCGACTTCATCATGACTTTGGGTGTCATGTGACGTATTCCTTCCAGAACGTAGTCTTCCCAATGAACTCTGTGAACCTCTCTCTGTCTTGGGCGATGTGACTTGCATTTTCCAGCGATGTATTCATGTTATCTTTAATGTCGTCAGCCCATCGTCTTCTTGGTCTGCCCTTTCTCCTCTTGCACGACTTTGGGTACTGACCCTATATGGGATGAGCCAGCCAACTCCTTCCCATAACCTCCTTAGTCGCCTTCTACGACATGCGTTGAAGGTAAACAGTGTTGCTATTATTTGCTCCCCATTCGGGCCCCGGCAACACACAGGTGTGTATGGAACTATTTTGGAGAAAGACAACTTCTTGCGAGTATGGACTCTGGATTTCATTGACTGTCATAATAGGAATTATTTTCTTGTGAAGCTGTTGTGTTGGGACCTGGTTTAAACACCGTATACAATCCAAATCTTATACTACACAGTTGAGTCATAGAACTTTGTGTCTACACAGTTGAGTCATAGAATTTCGTGTCTACACAGTTGAGTCACAGAACTTTGTGTCTACACAGTTGAGTCATAGAACTTTGTGTCTACACAGTTGAGTCATAGAACTTTGTGTCTACACAGTTGAGTCATAGAACTTTGTGTCTACACAGTTGAGTCATAGAACTTTGTGTCTACACAGTTGAGTCATAGAACTTTGTGTCTACACAGTTGAGTCATAGAACTTTGTGTCTACACAGTTGAGTCATAGAACTTTGTGTCTACACAGTTGAGTCACAGAGCTTCGTGTCTACACAGTTGAGTCACAGAACTTTGTGTCTACACAGTTGAGTCATAGAACTTTGTGTCTACACAGTTGAGTCATAGAACTTCGTGTCTACACAGGTGAGTCACAGAACTTCGTGTCTACACAGTTGAGCTGTGGAGAAAAGAACGATTTCTATGAAAAAATTGACCTTTTTAAAGGTGTGACTCAAATATAAACATTTCAAAAATATTTTGAAATAGTGTGTATGTGAGCGCGTGCTTGCGTGAGTGTGTGCTTATGTGCGCGCGCGCTCGTGTGGGTGGGTTGGAAAGAAAGGGGGGTGTTTAACAAAAAAAGTATTGGCAATTTTAAAAAAAAAGTATATACTCACCTTTTCCCGTAGAAAATAAAGTACCGTGTAGAAAATTAGAGAGAACTTCATGTAGAGAGAAAAATTATAGAAAACTACAAAAGAGAGAAAAATTAGAGAAAACTTCATGCAGTGAGAAAAATTCGAGAGAACTTCATGCAGAGAGAAAAATTCGAGAGAACTTCATGCAGAGAGAAAAATTAGAGAGAACTTCATGCAGAGAGAAAAATTAGAGAAAACATCATGCAGAGAGTAAAATTAGAGAGAACTTCATGCAGAGAGAAAAATTAGAGAGAACTTCATGCAGAGAGAAAATTAGAAAGAACTTCATGCAGAGAGAAAAATTAGAGAGAACTTCATGCAGAGAGAAAAATTAGTGAGAACTTCATGCAGAGAGAAAAATTAGAGAGAACTTCATGCAGAGAGAAAAATTAGAGAAAACTTCATGCAGAAAGAAAAATTAGAGAGAACTTCATGCAGAGAGAAAATTAGAGAGAACTTCATGCAGAGAGAAAAATTAGAGAGAACTTCATGCAGAGAGAAAAATTAGAGAGAACATGCAGAGAGAAAAATGAGAGAGAACCTCATGCAGAGAGAAAAATTACGAACAGAGTAGTGCAGACAAAAGTACATATGAATAAATAGCTATTACAAGGAATACAAATAAAATACAATATTTTGAAGATAAAAAGAAATAACTTGTTGAAGACATTTACTTGAAGGTAGTGTCAAGTAATGGCGATCAAGATGTAGGCAGAGATACAAGTGGTTGGCTGCGTCACGAGATGAACAGGACTTAGTCTATCAGAGTGCACCACTATGGCACGAGACATAAAATATTGGAGATCCGTTGCTGTCACCTTTCGTTGTTGAGAAGGCATTAGATTAAGGTGATGATCAAATTACTTCTATTTTATGTTTCTGAGCAAATGGAACACCGTACACATAAGTTGTTTGGAATTGTGGAAAAACTATTGATATTTGAAAGATACAAAATATTAGCAACAAAAAAGTTTACGAGAGACACGAGCTTTGGACAAATTGTTGAATTTATTATGTTGTATATGCGGTTGATTCTTATGGCAGAAACATTGGAGCTAAGAATCATGTATGATATTTGATCAGCTCTATGCCAGGTAGTTCATATTTGCTCTTGCGATGTGCTTTCTGTTGGATATATTTCGTAATTGATATTATTTTGTGTGTGTGTGTGTAACGCGTGGTTGATTAATGATCGGTATTTCTGTGAAATTAATGAAATCATTCTGCATGATACCACGATGGAAATCGTTTTAGGTTGAGGGATCGATGGATCAATAAAATGTGGTTCATATCAGGTTGATTACCACAGACCTTGAATTGATCATGTGGATAAAGCTGGCTTGGAATATATTTTAAAATAGTATTTCTTTGCTATTGTTAGATCTTCCTGTGGGCTGTCCATAAATTATTAGATGTTCCTGTGGGCTGTCCATAAGTTATTAGATGTTCCTGTGGGCTGTCCATAAGTTATTAGATCTCCTTGTGGGCAGTCGATACATTATTAGATCTCCGTGTGCGATGTTCATAAATTATCAGATCTCCTTGTGGGCTGTGCATAAATTACATGAACACTTTATTGGCACTTTTAGACCCTCCCCCACCTCTGTGTCAACAACTTGTCAAGAATTCAGATATTCCTCCCCCTCCTTATTATGTCATATGTTGTGTGACTAGACTTGAGTGAAATGTTGTGTGACTAGACTTGAGTGATATGTTGTGTGACTAGACTTGAGTGATATGTTGTGTGACTAGACGAGTGAAATGTTGTGTGACTAGACTTGAGTGATATGTTGTGTGACTAGACTTGAGTGAAATGTTGTGTGACTAGACTTGAGTGATATGTTGTGTGACTAGACTTGAGTGATATGTTGTGTGACTAGACGAGTGAAATGTTGTGTGACTAGACTTGAGTGATATGTTGTGTGACTAGACTTGAGTGAAATGTTGTGTGACTAGACTTGAGTGATATGTTGTGTGACTAGACTTGAGTGATATGTTGTGTGACTAGACTTGAGTGATATGTTGTGTGACTAGACTTGAGTGATATGTTGTGTGACTAGACTTGAGTGATATGTTGTGTGACTAGACTTGAGTGATATGTTGTGTGACTAGACGAGTGAAATGTTGTGTGACTAGACTTGAGTGATATGTTGTGTGACTAGACTTGAGTGAAATGTTGTGTGACTAGACTTGAGTGATATGTTGTGTGACTAGACTTGAGTGATATGTTGTGTGACTAGACGAGTGAAATGTTGTGTGACTAGACTTGAGTGATATGTTGTGTGACTAGACTTGAGTGAAATGTTGTGTGACTAGACTTGAGTGATATGTTGTGTGACTAGACTTGAGTGATATGTTGTGTGACTAGACTTGAGTGATATGTTGTGTGACTAGACTTGAGTGATATGTTGTGTGACTAGACTTGAGTGATATGTTGTGTGACTAGACTTGAGTGATATGTTGTGTGACTAGACTTGAGTGATATGTTGTGTGACTAGACTTGAGTGATATGTTGTGTGACTAGACGAGTGATATGTTGTGTGACTAGACTTGAGTGATATGTTGTGTGACTAGACTTGAGTGATATGTTGTGTGACTAGACGAGTGATATGTTGTGTGACTAGACTTGAGTGATATGTTGTGTGACTAGACTTAATTGATATGTTGTGTGACTAGACTTGAGTGATATGTTGTGTGACTAGACTTGAGTGAAATGTTGTGTGACTAGACTTGAGTGATATGTTGTGTGACTAGACTTGAGTGATATGTTGTGTGACTAGACTTGAGTGATATGTTGTGTGACTAGACTTGAGTGATATGTTGTGTGACTAGACTTGAGTGATATGTTGTGTGACTAGACTTGAGTGATATGTTGTGTGACTAGACTTGAGTGATATGTTGTGTGACTAGACTTGAGTGATATGTTGTGTGACTAGACGAGTGATATGTTGTGTGACTAGACTTGAGTGATATGTTGTGTGACTAGACTTGAGTGATATGTTGTGTGACTAGACGAGTGATATGTTGTGTGACTAGACTTGAGTGATATGTTGTGTGACTAGACTTAATTGATATGTTGTGTGACTAGACTTGAGTGATATGTTGTGTGACTAGACTTGAGTGATATGTTGTGTGACTAGACTTGAGTGATATGTTGTGTGACTAGACTTGAGTGATATGTTGTGTGACTAGACGAGTGATAATTATAGTTTTGTTATCCTCAGACAACCAGAAGAATCATTACATCACAATGTTCACAATGCCTGCAATTCATCATTCAGCAGTCAAAGTAGAAGATGAATCTCTGGGCACAATGCACCTAAATGCTCTGAATGGTTCTTCTAATGTTCTCAACTACAGCGATTCAGATAACAACAACTGTTTGGGTCATAGTGGAGTTTTCGGTGGCCTCATCGGAGTTTCTCTGTCAGAAAATCATCCCTACAGGCCACAAGATTGTGGAATGACATTTCATGACACATTAAAATATTCGCATAGAAAACCTATAGAAACAACTTCATCAATCGCATCTTCCATTTCGTCAAGTTTCTGCAAATCGTGTAACTTCCAATGGCATTGTTCAAAGCACAGAGATGTTGTTGCCTCGTCGAGAAGCACAACTTTGAAACATGTCAGCGGCACTCGCAGACGCAGTCTCGACCTAGATCTCATATCATCTAATACACACCAACGTTACAGAGATCGATCAATGTCCCTAGATGAACTAGTGATAGGCCCTTTCTCCAGGTTGACTCTGTTTCCAGATGACGCCATTGAAGAGTTAGAACAGCCATCGGAACCTGATACTTCTGGGCTAACTTTAACAGAGGTAAGTAACAAAATGTGTTTCTTCATTTTCACATAACAGTGTTTTACAAAAAATGAAGTTGAAGGTTGTCTATAATTTTTTAACTGAATTAGGAGCTATATTCTCTGACTATAGCCTAATCTAATATTGATCTTGATTAGAAACTGGCCTCATCACACGTGGGACATTCCCATAAGTGCTCCGCCCTCTGTTCCAGCAGCCATCCGACTCGATGGTGTTTCGAGTCTAATGCCGCCGAAACAGACGTCGACATCAGGGCACAACTCTGGCCCTTGCTACAGGTTTCTTTGTTGTTCCGCCCACCCACGCCGTGCCCATAAATGACTATAACCTTCTATTCATAACTACATTTTGGCGATATTAGTAGTTTTGATTTATGTCTTACATTTCTCACACAAAAAGTATTTAACAGATAGTATTTATTAAATGTTACAAACATGGAATTATATAAATGAAGAGAAGACATTGAAAAAGGTAAGGACATATAAATTATGTCATCACTGAGCAAAATTCAAGACATAAACTTCAATTTCTTCGACTTTCTCGAATATTCAGCAGCAGGGATGTCTCTCTTCAGCAGTAATCAGCCATCATTACTGCATCCCAATGTCCTTGATACCTGGTCTCCATCTCTTTTATGTCCTGATGAAACCTCTCTCCCTGCTCGTCACTCATTGATCCAAGATTCTCGGGAAACCGATCCATATGCGAGAATAAATAATGCACTTTTATGCTCATGTTGCATCCAAGGTTTTTTAAAGCAATCGGCATGTTGTTGACAACTTCTTCATAGTTTCTGACTTTGGTGTTGCCCAGAAAATTCTTCACAACCAGAACATAGGTCTTCCATGCTTCCAATTCCAATTTGTTCATTGATTTTTTAAACTCATGGTCTCTGATGAGCCGACGAACTTGAGAACCATCAAAAATGCCACCTTTCAACCTCTCTATGGTTAATCCTGGAAAAGATAAGACGAGATAAGACACCAACGAGATAAGACTTATCGTATCATCACTTTACAAAATATCTTCGGCAAGGTGCTGGAGAGGATAATCGCTAGAAGACTGGCATTCGATTTAGAAAATAGAGGCCTACTTCCTGACGCTAGGTACATACAGACCGAGGAGAGACACGACCACAAATGCGGCAATTCTCGCCTATGACATCCACGAGGGTTTTCAGGCACAGGAGGAAACAGTGGTCGCCACGATCGACCTAGAAGTCGCTTACAACAGAATCAGTTTCGACCAGCTGATACATTTGCTAAGCGAACTCAGCATCGACTCGTGGATAATTCGATGGATAGCAATGGTGCTAATGTACAGACCTGTTGCTCTGAGATTGGGATCCTGGACATCAGAGATCAGAACTATAGCGCCGGGATTGCCACAGGTATCGTCAATATCACCTGTACTCTTTAACGACTACACATACAAAATAGCGCAGCTTCAGGAGGCTGGACCTTACAGAATACTAACATATCTGGACGACCTCTTACTGTACAAGCACAGCAGAAACAGAAGAGACATGATTGATGGCGTCCAGAGTAATCCTGAAAATTTAACTAACTACAAGGCAGTCCACAATCACTACAAGGCAAACATCGTCTGGTTCTCACTGAATTATAACATAGTCACAGGCAGATATGAATTATGATTTAAACATTTATTTATAATGCTTTTTTTATTCTACAAAAGGTGTCCATGAACACATACTACAACCACGACTTCTGTCACATCACAACAGATAGTGCAAAGAAGAAGAAGAAGAAAACCAGGTTTCACAGCACAGACTCGTGTGTGTCAGAGAGAGCGCTCAGATTATTGGAGAAAATTAAAGGTGGGGCCATTATGTAGTCGTCATCATTTATGGTACAAGTTTAAATCACCAGTGGCAACTAGGTCGACCAAATCTAATCAAATGGGTACCAGTTCTTCTGGGAAAGTAGAAGCGGTGGGTTTGATACTGAACACTTCATCCCCAGGTATGCTGGGTCAATGTTAATTAGTTAGTTAGTTGTTGGATCATCGTCATTGCACTCCGGACAAGTCCATAGGAGCCCAGATCTCTCCTTGAGTGTGGCCACCATTACATGTTGACTGACGGTCCCAGTACGCAGTTAATTGACCATCATTCTTTCTTGCCTACGAAATCGCTCCTTTCTATCGACACCATATTTCAAACCAAACTCCTTTATTCTAGTCATAGAACAAGAGTCATTGTCACTTATGCAGTCATTTGCACGTGCGTTTTACCGTAGGGAGTTCAAAATGTCTGCTCGATCCATCGCTCCACCAACAACCGTAGTAGCAGCGTGTGCGACCAACCTATCTGTTCTCTCATTACCCCGGACTCCCGTATGTCCGGAACAAAAATGAAAGTCACTTTACGCATACGGGAATTCTTCACTGCATCCAGCCACTGTTCCCAAATGTATCCGCCTGAACTTTCACAATCATGCTCATCGAGTCACTGAGTATGCAGACATGCTTGCAGATAGTCTGTGAGTAGACCCATTGCAAAGCTTTGGTTACTGCCAAAATCTTCATTGTCATGCTGCTTGTCGTCTGAACGAAAGCACCACTTTCCTCTCTGATGGTTTCCCCCCACCTTTGAGCCGTGAAGGCCCAGTCACTTCTGATGTGTCTCTCAACCGACCCATCTGTATATGCAATCATATCACCATCCCTGGAATTTTCACCGATTAGGGCGAGTACCTCCGACTCCACCACTGTCGGACACCATTCCTTGCATTCTCTACTGAGTGTTATTATTACTGTGAAGGCTGTCGGACAATCTAAGGGAGCACGAGTCCACTCCGTACCAGGTAGCACATTCTCCACTCTGCACACACTCTGTATAATATCTTATGCGCGCGCCATCCACGACTTTCCTCTTTTAAGTCGACTACCTTTCACTTTGAGAATTTCGGCGTGTAGAGAATGTTCTTTATCAGCGGTGATTTGTAGGTAGTCCCGCGCCCTGCAGATTTGTATTCTTTGCTCTGCAGTTTGGCAATCCAGTAAGTATCGCATAGCCCGTGCCGACGTATCTCTCGTACACCCCAAAATGATTCGTATTGCCTCATTCTGGATTATATCCAATCTTTCTGTTTGAGTCTGATTCGGTGTTAGAATCGCCAAGTGCGTACTCTACCACCGCCACCACCAAAAGAAATAGCAGCCTCTGTTCACATTGAGCAGCAGTCATAATTTTCATCGTCCCAAGACCTTTATAAGCCTTTACAGTGATGTGGTCAACATGATCTTTGAAACTCAGACTTCGGTCCAACATAACCCCTAAGTACTTCATTGTGCTGGTTCTCTCGAGGACATCCCCTCTCAAAGTAACCGATGGCTTGGACGTGTTTACAGTGTGATTATTTAGAGAAAACCATGTTATCGATGCCTTTGATGGATTAACAAAAGCTCCAGAATTACTGCACCAATCCCCTATACGATCAAGCTCCCTCTGCAAATTCCTGGCGATCGTTTTTCTATCTCTGCCCTGCCTATATACAAAGATGTCATCAGAATAGGACATAGTTCTCCCCGGTCCTGCAATCTGACAGCAATTACAGCGGTCCTGTAATTTGAACTGTATACACATTAAATAATACTGGGGACAGAGGTGACCCTTGTGGTAGTCCCGGGTTAATGACTGTTAGTGCCGAAGACCAACTCCCACACTTAAGAACAACATTTCTCTGAAAAAGTGCCGAGATAATCCACCTGACAATAAAATGACTAACTTGGAGTTGCAGAATTATGGTCATCAAGAAATCCAAGGGAACTCTGTTATAAGCATCTTCAGGTGATGTACGTTTTGTACCCTGACAGCTTGCAGCTGAATGTCATCATTATCCCATTTAGACATAGCTATCTCGATCACGTCGATGCCCTCTCGTACAAGAATTACTTGCCCAAAGTGTCGCCTATTGTAGAAACTATGAAAGCCGGTGACTTGGAGACGGTTTTTCATTCCCAAACGCGATTCTTCTAGAGCCACAATATCTGCGCTGTAGATTAATATATCTAATTCTGTGCGTCTTCTTTCACACTAGCAACATTCCAGAACAACACACGTAACGATTTCAAAGACAGACGAACAACTTTAGATCTGTGGCTGGGTCAATGAGACATACAAGCGGTAGGCTTGATGTTGAACACTTCATCCCCAGGTATGCTGGGTCAATGAGAAATACAATCCTAACATCGTATTCACCAATACACCTCAGTGTCGCCAGGCAGGAAAAACTGGACTTTTTTAACAAATCAAAAAGTAGCCTATTGGAAACAAGACATTTTTGCTCAGATTATATGTGGTTGTCAGTGCAAGGTTTCTATGTTACCAAGTCTTTACTAAGATTATATTTTAGTTTTTAATTTTTGTATATTTGTATTTACATTTAACATTTGTGTGATTTAATTTTATTTGCATTTATTCAGACAGCAGAAAGGATCACAACAGTAACTTCAAACACAGCCACAAAACAAAAGAAGATAACCATCAAAATATTACAACATCAAGGAATGACATCTTTGGACACAATGTTTTGCATCTTTTGTTCACATCAGAACAGCAGCCACAGGAACTACATGATCTCTAAAATATGGACTGGAACTGAAAATTAGCTTCATCATCATCAAGTGCCGAATGGCGTTGGTGATCATATTTCTCCATGTACATCGATCTCCCATATATGTCATCATCTCTGTTGGTTTCGTCAATCGAAGCCATTTAGTCAAACTGTCCAATATCTTTTCTCTAGATCTTCTCCTTGATCTTTTCCCTTCTATCTTTTCTGTTGTCACCATATTCTCAATGCTTCCTCTTGATAAGCGTACATGGATTAAATATTTGCATAAAATAGATCTCGTGTTATTAATTTCATTTTTTATGCTATAAATATAAGTAGAATTGACCTAAAAACCTTCTTCATCTGGTCAATGCCGTGTGAAGTTGGTTGTCATGTCTTTCCACGGCCTTCTATTTCCAGTCATTTCTTCTTATGGCACATGCCGTGTGGCGTTGGTTATCCACATTTTCTATTTCGTGTGTTGTCAATTATTCCCGATGTTCTTCCATGCCACACTGCTAGGTTGCCAAGTATCTTCTCTCTTGTCGTCCCAAACCTAGCTCATCAACTTGCCTGTTGTTATAACGTGTACCATTTTTCCTCCTCGCATGATGTGTCCACATTTTTCCTCCTCGCATGATGTGTCCACATTTTCCTCCTCGCATGATGTGTCCACATTTTCCTCCTCGCATGATGTGTCCACATTTTCCTCCTCGCATGATGTGTCCACATTTTCCTCCTCGCATGATGTGTCCACATTTTCCTCCTCGCATGATGTGTCCACATTTTCCTCCTCGCATGATGTGTCCATAAAATGTCTCTTTTTGATACAGATAAACATCTCTCTTTTTTTGAATTAACTTTTTTTAAGATATCTTTATTATGCTTTTTATCTGCACATGGTGTTCTCAATATTCTTCTATAAAACCACATCTCTGTTGTCAATATTCAATCAAGTCAGCTGCTAGGCTCTCGGATATTCAATCGTCGGCAGCTAGGCTTCCAGATATTCAATTCTCGGCAGCTAGGCTCCCAGATATTCAACCGTCGGCAGCTAGACTCCCATATATTTAATCGTCGGCAGCTAGGCTCTCAGATATTCAATCAAGTGAGCAGCTAGGGTCCCAGATATTCAATCGTCTGCAGCTAGGCTCAAAGATATTCAATCAAGTGAGCAGCTAGGCTCCCAGATATCCAATTGATTCAGCAGCTAGATTCCCAGATAAGAAAACTGGAAAGCAGTAGAAGTCTCCATATTTTTTAAACTCCATCTCAATTTATTTTATGCCCCCCCCCCCATTATTTATTTGTCATATGGTATATACTGTGTTATTGCAGTCTCCCTTTCATCCATTTTTTTTAAATATGGAAAACCAAACGCACATTTGTTACATCTATATTTAAATATCGTTACTGTCTATGGAAACCAGTTATGCACTTTGATTGCTAAAACGTACATTATTTAAACAGTCATTGCCTTACCAGTAACACTGCAATGTCTCAGTTCTTGGCCTTTGATCCCGAGTACAACATCCTCATATAACTACAATTTGTAACAGAATGTAGTCATCCAATTAGTATTTTTTAGCAGTAGTGAGTTTCTAGGCAGTTGTTTGCTTCACTAGTTTATCATTGCTGTCTGGATATAACTACTACAGTAGAACCTCTATAAGGTGACAATAAAAGGGACAGAAATACAGCGGTCAACACACAGAGGGTTGGTCAATATGAAATTAGGTTTACTGTACAGATATGTTACCGTGGTGTGTGTCCGGTCCATAAAAATGTGGTCAACTTTGGAGGTTCTGCCGTATACAGTGGGATGTTTTTATACCTGGTATGTTCTCTATCTAACAACACTTTTCAAAATCCTTGACTGTATATGGCTGATTTTATTTGTGACATATTTTGTCTGTAAAGATTAATTTGTTATCAAGCCATTTTTTCATCTACTGGTTGTCTCATTTGTTGTATGATTCCAGTTCTTATTTCTGTATTTAGTCATACTTTTTTTTCATTCTCTGAGAGAGTTCTATCCCGCACTATTGTTTTCTGAGTGAGTTCTAGCCTGCACTATTGTTCTCTAAGAGTTTAGCCTGCACTATTGTTCTCTGACAGAGCTCTAGATTGCACTTATGTTCTCTTGATATTCTAGCCTGCACTATTGTTCTCTGAGAGTTCTAGCCTGCACCATTGTTCTATGAAAGAGTTATAGCCTGCACCATTGTTCTATGAAAGAGTTCTAGCCTGCACTATTGTTCTTTTACAGAGTTCTAGCATGCACTATTGTTCTCTGACAGAGTTCTAGATTGCACTTTTGTTCTCTTGATATTCTAGTCTGCACTATTGTTCTCTGAGGGAGTTCTAGCTTGCCTTCTTGTTGTCTGAGAGAGTTCTAGCTTGCCTTCTTGTTGTCTGAGAGAGTTCTAGCCTGCACTCTTGTACTCTGACAGAGTTCTAGGCTGTACTATTGTTCTTTGACAGAGTTCAAGATTGCACTATTGTTCTCTCAGAGAATTGTAGAGACTGGAATTCTTCCCAACCAATATTTAAGAGTTTTCTAAAACATTTATTTTCAAATGAGTTCAATTTCTTCTCCAGTGCCTTTGTTATTTTCCAACTTTCGCAACCACATGTCAACACAGATATCACATTGGAGTTGTTGTAGTTTGGTATGTTTACTTATTGTTTTTTTATTTCCAGATCTTTGTGAGGTGGTGGAAAGCACTTGTAGCCAGTGAAATTCTGGTAGTGATCTCTTTTGTTGTATCTCCATCTTGTGTCATTTTGCTGCATAAATAAGAAAAGTTATCAACTGTCTGAATTGTTTCTCCGTCGAGGGTGATTTTAAGTTTACAGTTCGTAAAATTCATTTATACTTGTGTAATTTTATGCATACTTAGGCCCTATGATTCAATTATATTTGTGATGTCATTTAATGCATAGGCCTACTTGTGATTTCATGCACTGCTTGTGTGATTTCTTTTATACTTGTTTGTCATGTAATTTTATGCATACTTATGATTTCATGTATAGGGGCCTACTTTTGTGATTTTATGCATACTTTATTTCATGTATACCTGTGTGATTTCATGCATACTTGTGATTTCCTGTCTACTTGTGAATTTATGTATAGGAGGCCTACTTGTCATTTTATATAATACTTGTGTGGTTTTATGCATACTTATGAAATCATGTGTACTTTTGATTTCATTTATACTTGTGTGATTTCTTTTATATGCCTAATTGTCTGGATTATATGTATACTTGTGATGTCATTTACCTTTGTGTGATTTTATGCATATACTTATGATTTCATGTATACATATGATTTTATTTATTAAAAGATGCATACATTTAAGGGGGAAAAGTTTGAATTTCATAATTTAAGTTCTTAAAAATTGTATTGTTCTGTTTCATTATTAGATCATAGATGACAGGGATGTTGTGAATGGGGAATGCTTGCCATTGAGATGACAGGGATTTTGTGAATGGGGAATGCTTGCCATTGAGATGACAGGGATTTTGTGAATGGGGAATGCTTGCCATTGAGATGACAGGGATTTTGTGAATGGGGAATGCTTGCCATTGAGATGACAGGGATTTTGTGAATGGGGAATGCTTGCCATTGAGACCGACGAAACCCTTCTCCAGAATATGGTTCCTGTGTAATAATCTCACACAGTCACCACTCATCACATCAGACGGGATTAATCATTAGTCACTTTGCATGTACTTATGCCTTGCAGCCTCTTTATGATACTGAACATCATCTTCTGAGAATTGTCATTTCACAAAGAATAGGCCTACACATCAAATGCTTCATAAAGAATACACATCAAATGCTTCACAAAGAATACACATCAAATACTTCACAAAGATTACATCAAATACTTCACACATAATACACATCAAATATTTCACAAAGATTACATCAAATACTTCACAAATGCTACACATCAAATGCTTCACAAAGAATACACATCAAATACTTCACAAAGATTACATCAAATACTTCACAAATGCTACACATCAAATGCTTCACAAAGAATACATATCAAATGCTTCACACAAAAAACATATCAAATACTTCACAAAGAATAGACCTACACATTAAATACTTCACAAAAACACAAAAACTGTACATCAAATACTTCACAAACAAACATTTTTTTTCACAGACTTTATTCACACATTTAAATTTTTAAAAAAGCAAATAATATTTTACTTAATGAATTCTCACATTACTGTCATATCCAGCATTGGGACTGTCATATCCAGCATTGGGACTGTAGTATCCAGCATTGGGACTGTAGTATCCAGCATTGGGACTGTAGTATCCAGCATTGGGACTATCATATCCAGCATTGGGGCTGTAGTATCCAGCATTGGGACTGTCGTATCCAGCATTGGGACTATCATATCCAGCATTGGGACTGTCATATCCAGCATTGGGACTGTCATATCCAGCATTGGGACTGTAGTATCCAGCATTGGGACTATCATATCCAGCATTGGGACTGTAGTATCCAGCATTGGGACTGTAGTATCCAGCATTGGGACTATCATATCCAGCATTGGGACTGTAGTATCCAGCATTGGGACAGTCGTATCCAGCATTGGGACAGTCGTATCCAGCATTGGGACTGTCATATCCAGCATTGGGACTGTCATATCCAGCATTGGGACTGTCATATCCAGCATTGGGACTGTCATATCAAGCATTGGGAACCCAAGAACAGCACCACTGATTTCAAAAACATGTTCTTACAAGTTAATTTTAATCAGTCTAGTTCCAGAACAAACAAGAGATTACTTGCATCCAACAAACATATTCTCACATCCTAGCTTTCATCAGTTTTTTTAGTAGAACGATCATTCCCACTGCATATTGAACCATCAGTACAAAGTGCTCATAATTCCTCTTTGAGGCATCCCTCAGTGTAGCGACTGACCAAGCCTGTTCTGTGATGCTTTACCAGTCTCCTCTGGTTACCTGCATAATCCTTTTGTTTAGTAACACCCGTGTTTGTGATATCCCTCTAGTCTTCTTCAGGTTCCAGATTCACAAGCATTTTTTGTATCTGTTACTCATCCTATCTCTCTAAGAGCATTCAAAAACATCAGACAAGTCAGAAGTTTGTCTGGTCCCCATAATTGTCATACCAGCAAGCCTGTCCGTGCGTCCATTTCCTCAAACTCCATCATGTTCAAGCACAAATATGAAATTGATTTTTATCAATTTAGACTGCTTCACTGACTCCCAACTACTGCCTGCCTAGTCATTATCAACCTTTCTTAACATGTTCATTGAGTCACTGAGAAAGTATACCTGGGTATATGTTTGAGATTCTACCCCTACCATCTCTCTGATTACTGCCATGGTCATCCTACTTGTTGTAGAATAGCACCACTGTCATCCCTTACAATTCCATTTCTAGTCTATTTAGTTGGGTTGACTAGTGATCCACCATCTTGGCACCACCTTCCAAACCAGTCAGCTTCTGTCTCATGCTCCACCTGCCTCCTATCTCTACCCTGGCAATAAACTAAAATGTTTTGGCATATGATAAAGCCCTTCATTCACAGAGTATATGCATTCACAAGTACAGGAGAGTAACAAGTACAGGAGACAAGGGTGAGCTCTGTGGAAGGACTTGGTGTTACAAGTATAGGAGACACGGGTGAGATCTGTGGAAGGACTTGGTGTTACAAGTATAGGAGACAAGGGTGAGCTCTGTGGAAGGACTTGGTTTTCAGAAGTCCTGCTGCCACATCTAAATTTCATCATTTTCTGGAAATGTGCTGCAGAGATCCAATTCACAAGAGAAATAACTGATTTGCAGTTCAAAAGCGGATGTATTAGAAAGCCAAAAAGTAATCTGTTGTAAGCATCCTCCAGGTTGATTGAAATGCCATGTCTCAACGCCAGAGTGGAAGTCTTCATAAGTAAATACGGCAGCATTGCCCCATGTCTCTGTTAGGTCAGTATCCTCCAAGGCTGGACGGAACCAAAAATGTAACTACTTATGCTGACAGGATACATTCCTGGCAATTATCATTTGTAAAAGTCTTGTTCCAGAACACATAAGATTATTTCCATCCAGCAAACATGTTCCAGAACACACGAGATTATTTCCATCCAGCAAACATGTTCTAGAACACACGAGATTATTTCCATCCAGCAAACATGTTCCAGAACACACGAGATTATTTCCAACAAGCAAACATGTTCCAGAACACACAAGATTATTTCCATCCAGCAAACATGTTCCAGAACACACAAGATTATTTCCATCCAGCAAACATGTTCCAGAACACACAAGATTATTTCCATCCAGATAACATGTTCCAGAACACACAAGATTATTTCCATCCAGCAAACATGTTCTCACATGCTAACTTTAATCAGAGTTTTACGGACACGTTTGCCAGTCATCACCAGGGCAGGGTCAACATCAGAAGTTGCTGTCCGTTTTCTGTGAGACCTGACAAACAAAAATGAGACATGTGACTATGATATGACTAGTCGAATATGTTGAAATTGTGACTGAATATTTATATAGTAACCTAGTTTATTTTTTTTTTAAATCTAGAGAAAACTTTCATTGCATTAATCGCCCGTGTGTTGCTGAGGTCCGAAAGGAGAGCAAAGAATAGCAACACTGTTTACCTTCCACGCATGTCATAAAAGGCGACTAAGGAGGTTATGGGATGGAGTTGGCTGTCCCATCCAATATAGGGTCATTGACCCAAAGCCATGCTGACATCGGATGTGTCAGGCCGAAAGGCGCAGATATCGCAGCAATGCTGTAAACCATGACACAATGCATTCCGTTCTCCGGACTACATCCTGCTAATCTGCAGGAGTTTGAGAACGAAAGAAGAAGAAGATTGCATTAATGGTCCTAATGGACAATGGTTCTACAAGATTTCCAGCAGAATGTAGTCCAGAGATCTCTCTTGTAGTAGGATAATGGTACTACTAGATCTCTCTTGTAGCAGGACACTAATCCTACTAGATTTCCAGCAAAATGTAGTCCAGAGAATGGATATGCATTGTTGCCATTTTATTTGAGATAATTGCCCGACACATCCAACTTCCGCAGATGAAAATATTTTAAAATTTCAACAAATACAAAATTATTAATATTTAACTGAAATGCTAAACTCTGAAACACAGAGTACAGCACAAGGAACAACTAAAAGACTACAAACTTTCATCAATGTATGCCTGCATGATGAGATAATTCATTTAGTTGTGAGCAGGTAACTCTTGACACATGATGATGATGGTGGTTGGTTGGTGATTCAGCGGTCCATGCCCTTTGACCCAACATTATATTGCTGGGAAGTCTGGATTTTCAGCCCACCCAGAGCCAGAGAATAACTATCACACCAGGACAGTAGGTTTCAACCTATACACTGCTCCAGGCAACTACAGCCAAGATAAGGTTCACTTGGTTAAACAAAGAGAACTGCAGGAGATGTCAGACAATGGTTTAATGTACCATCGACTGCCAAATTTTTTGTAGGGATGTACTCCCTTGGCTTGAGGCACTCCCGTGCTAACCCTCTAGACCAGGGGTCAGGAACCCATAGCTCGCGAGCCAGATGTGGCTCTATTGATAGCTGCATCTGGCTTGCAGACAAATGTTCGATTATAAAAAAAATGTTTCTTTAGACTCCTTTGATCTACATATTAATTGCATATCAATATTTCATTCTACAAATGAGCTAAAGTCTACTGCAGCTCAGCATCAGAAGTCGCATTAATGGTAAGAAATACCCATTATTGATTAGCAACAGCATAACAATGTTATTAAAAAGAATTCAGAGACATAATTATTGTACTTTTAGTGTTGAAATTGCACAAAATACAAACTTTTACTTGAATTTTTAGTTTTAAACATAATGTATGACTCTCACAGTATTACTTTTCAAAATATGTGGTGTCCATGGCTCTCTCAGACAAAAAGGTTCCCGACCCCTGCTCTAGACAGTGGGGATTTTGCTATAGGGGTGACTGAAATCACAGTTTTACCTGATAGGGACATGATCAATAATTGACTCACCTTTTCTGTTTCTCTGTGGAATGAGTCGATTCTTCTTTGACAAGAGAAGAAACAATGAACCCAGGATGCATCTCAACATTTGTGACAAGCTGAGACTTCTGTGGAGTAATTTCTGTAGGAATAACTGAAGATCCTTTGGATGAACAAGTAGCTCCTAAGTTGAAAGAGGGGCATTTAACAGTATGTGATGTGGTCAGTGAGTATTCTCCATGTGGCGAAAGTATGTCTGTACTGATGTTATATTTAACACTGTTCAATGGTTCAGGTTTTGTGTGTTGCTCTGAAAGACAGATCTTTGCTGCCAAGTCACATTTTGAGCTGTGTACGATATAAGGTTCACTTTGTTCATCTGAGGAGCTAACTTTCATTGATCGATCACTTTCTGTACTAGTCTGTGTCACTAATTGTAGATCTGATAAGCTAGCTTTGACTAAAATAGATGGTGTCGTGCAGTTTGATGTCTGTGACTCTGTCCCTAATTGTTGATCTGATAAACTAGTTTTGACTAACACAGATGAGGGTGTGAACTTTGATGTCTGTGACTCTGTCCCTAATTGTGGATCTGATAAACTAGTTTTGACTAACACAGATGAGGGTGTGAACTTTGATGTATTTTCTGCAAGTGCATATGCTATTGATGTTGATGAACTTGCAGCAAAAATGTTCATTCCTGTTGCTTCATGATCCTCTGTGTCTTTATTATGTGATGTGTGCACACTTGAATCTATTGTCAAACTTAACGGAGTTTTAGAGTTGATAGATGCCAGCTCATTTTTCATTAGGTTTTGATCCTGTGTGGTGGTAGAGTCTTCATTCTGCTCAAAGTTTGATGCAACTAGTGACGAGCTGGGTATTCCAGAAATAATGCCATAATGGAGCTGCAACTGAGACAGAGGAACAGCTGCAGTTTGTGAGTTCTCTACGGAATGAGCAATAGAAGATTCGGGATCCCCAGCCAAAAAATGCATACCGTTTTCACCAGGTGTTGCCAAAGAAGAAAACATTTTCACAAGAGAATCTTTGTCCACTGCCACATTGACCAGCGTTGGTTCCGTGATATCATTACTCAGACAAGTGTAAACCTTGACCATAACATACTGCTGGCTACCGGCCACATTCTGGTCTGATGATAGTGGAAGCAGAGTTGACAGTCCTGCAGAAGACAGTGGTGTAACTGAGGCACTCATACTTTGCAAGAGCGACGCAAGAGCATCTGTGTTATGTGTAGGAGTAGCATGTGTGTCTGAGCTTATTGGAAGACCTGCTGTAGATTCAGATCCTGAATTAGTTGCAAGCTGTTGCTTCTGCAGAAGAAATATAGCTTCATTTGATTGAGATGTAAACATAACACCACAACATCTGATTACAGTACACACATGATACAACATCAACCGATTACAGTACAAACATTATATGTATCGCCTCATCTTATTAAAGTACACACATTTGATATCAAGTGTCTCCAACATACTGAGACAGGCAGGCTGGTAGATATGTTTTCAGTAAAGTACAACATACTGAGACAGGCAGGCTGGTAGATATGTTTTCAGTAAAGTACAACATACTGAGACAACCAGGCTGGTAGATATGTTTTCAGTAAAGTACAACATACTGAGACAGACTGGTAGATATGTTTTCAGTAAAGTACAACATACTGAGACAGCCAGGCTGGTAGATATGTTTTCAGTAAAGTACAACATACTGAGACAGACTGGTAGATATGTTTTCAGTAAAGTACAACATACTGAGACAGGCAGGCTGGTAGATATGTTTTCAGTAAAGTACAACATACTGAGACAGGCAGGCTGGTAGATATGTTTTCAGTAAAGTACAACATACTGAGACAGCCAGGCTGGTAGATATGTTTTCAGTAAAGTACAACATACTGAGACAGACTGGTAGATATGTTTTCAGTAAAGTACAACATACTGAGACAGACTGGTAGATATGTTTTCAGTAAAGTACAACATACTGAGACAGGCAGGCTGGTAGATATGTTTTCAGTAAAGTACAACATACTGAGACAGACTGGTAGATATGTTTTCAGTAAAGTACAACATACTGAGACAGACTGGTAGATATGTTTTCAGTAAAGTACAACATACTGAGACAGGCAGGCTGGTAGATATGTTTTCAGTAAAGTACAACATACTGAGACAGCCAGGCTGGTAGATATGTTTTCAGTAAAGTACAACATACTGAGACAGGCAGGCTGGTAGATATGTTTTCAGTAAAGTACAACATACTGAGACAGACTGGTAGATATGTTTTCAGTAAAGTACAACATACTGAGACAGGCAGGCTGGTAGATATGTTTTCAGTAAAGTACAACATACTGAGACAGCCAGGCTGGTAGATATGTTTTCAGTAAAGTACAACATACTGAGACAGACTGGTAGATATGTTTTCAGTAAAGTACAACATACTGAGACAGGCAGGCTGGTAGATATGTTTTCAGTAAAGTACAACATACTGAGACAGACTGGTAGATATGTTTTCAGTAAAGTACAACATACTGAGACAGCCAGGCTGGTAGATATGTTTTCAGTAAAGTACAACATACTGAGACAGACTGGTAGATATGTTTTCAGTAAAGTACAACATACTGAGACAGGCAGGCTGGTAGATATGTTTTCAGTAAAGTACAACATACTGAGACAGGCAGGCTGGTAGATATGTTTTCAGTAAAGTACAACATACTGAGACAGACTGGTAGATATGTTTTCAGTAAAGTACAACATACTGAGACAGGCAGGCTGGTAGATATGTTTTCAGTAAAGTACAACATACTGAGACAGGCAGGCTGGTAGATATGTTTTCAGTAAAGTACAACATACTGAGACAGACTGGTAGATATGTTTTCAGTAAAGTACAACATACTGAGACAGGCAGGCTGGTAGATATGTTTTCAGTAAAGTACAAAATACTGAGACAGGCAGGCTGGTAGATATGTTTTCAGTAAAGTACAACATACTGAGACAGGCAGGCTGGTAGATATGTTTTCAGTAAAGTACAACATACTGAGACAGGCAGGCTGGTAGATATGTTTTCAGTAAAGTACAACATACTGAGACAGCCAGGCTGGTAGATATGTTTTCAGTAAAGTACAACATACTGAGACAGACTGGTAGATATGTTTTCAGTAAAGTACAACATACTGAGACAGCCAGGCTGGTAGATATGTTTTCAGTAAAGTACAACATACTGAGACAGACTGGTAGATATGTTTTCAGTAAAGTACAACATACTGAGACAGGCAGGCTGGTAGATATGTTTTCAGTAAAGTACAACATACTGAGACAGACTGGTAGATATGTTTTCAGTAAAGTACAACATACTGAGACAGGCTGGTAGATATGTTTTCAGTAAAGTACAACATACTGAGACAGGCAGGCTGGTAGATATGTTTTCAGTAAAGTACAACATACTGAGACAGACTGGTAGATATGTTTTCAGTAAAGTACAACATACTGAGACAGGCAGGCTGGTAGATATGTTTTCAGTAAAGTACAACATACTGAGACAGACTGGTAGATATGTTTTCAGTAAAGTACAACATACTGAGACAGGCAGGCTGGTAGATATGTTTTCAGTAAAGTACAACATACTGAGACAGACTGGTAGATATGTTTTCAGTAAAGTACAACATACTGAGACAGGCTGGTAGATATGTTTTCAGTAAAGTACAACATACTGAGACAGGCAGGCTGGTAGATATGTTTTCAGTAAAGTACAACATACTGAGACAGACTGGTAGATATGTTTTCAGTAAAGTACAACATACTGAGACAGGCAGGCTGGTAGATATGTTTTCAGTAAAGTACAACATACTGAGACAGACTGGTAGATATGTTTTCAGTAAAGTACAACATACTGAGACAGGCAGGCTGGTAGATATGTTTTCAGTAAAGTACAACATACTGAGACAGCCAGGCTGGTAGATATGTTTTCAGTAAAGTACAACATACTGAGACAGACTGGTAGATATGTTTTCAGTAAAGTACAACATACTGAGACAGCCAGGCTGGTAGATATGTTTTCAGTAAAGTACAACATACTGAGACAGACTGGTAGATATGTTTTCAGTAAAGTACAACATACTGAGACAGGCAGGCTGGTAGATATGTTTTCAGTAAAGTACAACATACTGAGACAGACTGGTAGATATGTTTTCAGTAAAGTACAACATACTGAGACAGGCTGGTAGATATGTTTTCAGTAAAGTACAACATACTGAGACAGGCAGGCTGGTAGATATGTTTTCAGTAAAGTACAACATACTGAGACAGACTGGTAGATATGTTTTCAGTAAAGTACAACATACTGAGACAGGCAGGCTGGTAGATATGTTTTCAGTAAAGTACAACATACTGAGACAGACTGGTAGATATGTTTTCAGTAAAGTACAACATACTGAGACAGGCAGGCTGGTAGATATGTTTTCAGTAAAGTACAACATACTGAGACAGACTGGTAGATATGTTTTCAGTAAAGTACAACATACTGAGACAGGCTGGTAGATATGTTTTCAGTAAAGTACAACATACTGAGACAGGCAGGCTGGTAGATATGTTTTCAGTAAAGTACAACATACTGAGACAGACTGGTAGATATGTTTTCAGTAAAGTACAACATACTGAGACAGGCAGGCTGGTAGATATGTTTTCAGTAAAGTACAACATACTGAGACAGACTGGTAGATATGTTTTCAGTAAAGTACAACATACTGAGACAGGCAGGCTGGTAGATATGTTTTCAGTAAAGTACAACATACTGAGACAGGCAGGCTGGTAGATATGTTTTCAGTAAAGTACAACATACTGAGACAGGCAGGCTGGTAGATATGTTTTCAGTAAAGTACAACATACTGAGACAGCCAGGCTGGTAGATATGTTTTCAGTAAAGTACAACATACTGAGACAGGCAGGCTGGTAGATATGTTTTCAGTAAAGTACAACATACTGAGACAGACTGGTAGATATGTTTTCAGTAAAGTACAACATACTGAGACAGGCAGGCTGGTAGATATGTTTTCAGTAAAGTACAACATACTGAGACAGACTGGTAGATATGTTTTCAGTAAAGTACAACATACTGAGACAGGCTGGTAGATATGTTTTCAGTAAAGTACAACATACTGAGACAGGCAGGCTGGTAGATATGTTTTCAGTAAAGTACAACATACTGAGACAGACTGGTAGATATGTTTTCAGTAAAGTACAACATACTGAGACAGGCAGGCTGGTAGATATGTTTTCAGTAAAGTACAACATACTGAGACAGACTGGTAGATATGTTTTCAGTAAAGTACAACATACTGAGACAGGCAGGCTGGTAGATATGTTTTCAGTAAAGTACAACATACTGAGACAGACTGGTAGATATGTTTTCAGTAAAGTACAACATACTGAGACAGGCAGGCTGGTAGATATGTTTTCAGTAAAGTACAACATACTGAGACAGACTGGTAGATATGTTTTCAGTAAAGTACAACATACTGAGACAGGCTGGTAGATATGTTTTCAGTAAAGTACAACATACTGAGACAGGCAGGCTGGTAGATATGTTTTCAGTAAAGTACAACATACTGAGACAGACTGGTAGATATGTTTTCAGTAAAGTACAACATACTGAGACAGGCAGGCTGGTAGATATGTTTTCAGTAAAGTACAACATACTGAGACAGGCAGGCTGGTAGATATGTTTTCAGTAAAGTACAACATACTGAGACAGGCAGGCTGGTAGATATGTTTTCAGTAAAGTACAACATACTGAGACAGCCAGGCTGGTAGATATGTTTTCAGTAAAGTACAACATACTGAGACAGACTGGTAGATATGTTTTCAGTAAAGTACAACATACTGAGACAGGCAGGCTGGTAGATATGTTTTCAGTAAAGTACAACATACTGAGACAGACTGGTAGATATGTTTTCAGTAAAGTACAACATACTGAGACAGCCAGGCTGGTAGATATGTTTTCAGTAAAGTACAACATACTGAGACAGACTGGTAGATATGTTTTCAGTAAAGTACAACATACTGAGACAGCCAGGCTGGTAGATATGTTTTCAGTAAAGTACAACATACTGAGACAGGCAGGCTGGTAGATATGTTTTCAGCAAAGTACAACATACTGAGACAGGCAGGCTGGTAGATATGTTTTCAGTAAAGTACAACATACTGAGACAGCCAGGCTGGTAGATATGTTTTCAGTAAAGTACAACATACTGAGACAGGCAGACTGGTAGATATGTTTTCAGTAAAGTACAACATACTGAGACAGACTGGTAGATATGTTTTCAGTAAAGTACAACATACTGAGACAGGCAGGCTGGTAGATATGTTTTCAGTAAAGTACAACATACTGAGACAGACTGGTAGATATGTTTTCAGTAAAGTACAACATACTGAGACAGGCAGGCTGGTAGATATGTTTTCAGTAAAGTACAACATACTGAGACAGCCAGGCTGGTAGATATGTTTTCAGTAAAGTACAACATACTGAGACAGCCAGGCTGGTAGATATGTTTTCAGCAAAGTACAACATACTGAGACAGACTGGTAGATATGTTTTCAGTAAAGAAGGAGTTTTACCGAACAAAATTAAACTATTTTTTTTTAAAAACATTCACCCGTTTAAAAAAAATTCCCTTTGATGAGACCCACTTTCTGAAAAACCACAAAAGGTCCAGTTTTACCAACCTTTTGAATAAATTCCAAATACTTAAAGTCATGTTGTGATTTTATAAGGGGGGACACCCTACCCCACCACCTCCTATCTACAGGCTTGTACTGAGACAAGTATCTCCTACATACTCCGACACCTATTTCTCCTGTTTATGCCAGGTGCTAATGCTCCGACACCTATATCTTCTGCTTATGCCAGGTGCTAATGCTTACAGCAGATCATGTTACAAACATTGAAAACTCTCATAGATAGGTCAAGCTGGCCCTTAGAAAATCAATTTTCATTCCTCTGGGAAGGTCGAGGAATGGTGCCTTCGGTACTGAGCATGTGCAGGGTTGTTGTTTTGTCCATAACATGTGATGATGACCATTTGTTACATCCACTTTTGAAATTCAGTTAGAGTTATGTCTTTGACTATGAGTTCGTACATGGCTAATAAGTCATATTCTGGTTGCAAATGTCCTTGGACAGTTCGGGCACGGGATGACCACTGTAGATGGTTTTTGGTCTACCCGTGACTTTCTAGCTACTCTATGCTGTTATGTTGCTGCATTTCTCCTCTTTTCACAAAAAGCGGTGCCGTTTGTGACTTACAGTGCCACATAGCTCTATATTGTGCAGGTTCTTCCCATATTTCTTGGTCTATTTCAAAGGCTTTCAGTGAGGTCTTTAAAACGTGTTGATATTTATTGGTTTGATCTTTGTTTTGTTTGTAGTCATAATTTTTCTTTGTTTGTGCATTTAGATATAGATGTTGGGTCTCGCTGTATTTCTTTGTTGTTGTGATTAGCTGTTTCAGTCCCTCAGGATGTGTACTAAGGAGGACTGTGTCGTCAGCATTATCTTATTTCTGGAATCTTGTACAAGATTCCAGATCCCAGATTATGAGAGTGAAATTTTAGGACATATTTCATCAAGCAGAATAAGTCCTACAATGAGTGTTAAGGGAATGAACTCCAGGCTTCCATGGAAGTTAACAAGTATAAACAGATGCCATCCCTAATTTAAGACTCCCAAAATGTATATTTTATTTTCATTTACAATTGAGTTACCTTTTCTGCTGCTTCAGGAAATTGTGCAGGGAAGTCTCTCTTGTGACTGCCATCCTCAACAGAATCTGTGTCAGACTCTAACTCCACCTGTGTACTGGCTTCACACTAAAACATTCTCATTCAAAATTAATAAACAATATATAAGAGAGAATTCACAAAATTTGTTCATTCTCAAACTCCTGCTGACTAGCAGGATGTAGTCCAGAGAACAGAATGTGTCATAGTTTACAGCTTAGCTGCGATTTCTGCACCTTTTTTCAGACACTGACCCTTCAGCATAGCTACTGGGTCACTTTGACTTACGAGGGAATGGGGCAGCCAACTTCACCCCATATCTCTATAGTCGCTTCTTATGGCATACATGGCACGTTACAGTGTTACTTTTATTTGTTCCCCTATCAGTGTTACTTTTATTTGTTCCCCTATCAGTGTTACTTTTATTTGCTCCCCTATCAGTGTTACTTTTATTTGTTCCCCTATCAGTGTTACTTTTATTTGTTCCCCTATCAGTGTTACTTTTATTTGTTCCCCTATCAGTGTTACTTTTATTTGTTCCCCTATCAGTGTTACTTTTATTTGTTCCCCTATCAGTGTTACTTTTATTTGTTCCCCTATCAGTGTTACTTTTATTTGCTCCCCTATCAGTGTTACTTTTATTTGCTCCCCTATCAGTGTTACTTTTATTTTCTCCCCTATCAGTGTTACTTTTATTTTCTCCCCTATCAATACATGGACCATTATTTCTAAGATGCTGAAGAGACATGTTCAAATAACACATAGCTACAATATCACTTTTTATCTCAGTGCTTAATGGTTGAGTTAATCTACATGTAGCTTTTTGTGGCAAGGCAATGCACCTTTATTTGAATCGACCTGGTTTAGTTTTTTATATTAGCTTTTTTTAAAACTACAGATTGATTCGCACACAACTAAATACTTAGCGCTGATGTATGATTGAGTTACGAGCATTCAACAATTGTATATATTTATTTACAAGATGTATACTTATTTTGATTATGCAAAATTATGGTCGAAATGGAACTCCCAAAACATCTCACACATTTAATCACAGTGCTGTACTATGAGCAAGAGGCAGCAGTAAAAGTGGATGGAACAATATTAGAATGAATTAATGGACAGAAAGGAGTAAGACAAGGATGCACACTATCACCGTACCTGTTCAACATCCTTGCTGAAAACATAATGAGAAACGTAAAAGAAGACATAACAAATGCTGACTTCCAAGCTCTTACCATTGGTGGTCAGCAGATCCCAGAAATCAGATATGCTGATGACACAGTTCTCTTAACCCCTTAACTGCAGAAGTATACTTAAGGATACGATGAGGAGTTTCCGCCTCTTTGCTGAGATTTTCTTTTTCTTAGTTTCCCAGGGAAACAATTTAACTCCCTGTGATTGCACGTGATTATTCTTATAACTGTCACCAGGTGAAGGATATGTGATTACTCTTATAAATGTCGCCAGGCGACAAATGTGTGATTACTTGTATAACTGTCGCCAGGTGACGAGTGTGTGATTACCCGTATAACTGTCGCCAGGCTACGAGTGTGTGATTACCTGTATAACTGTCACCAGGCTACGAGTATGTGATTACCCGTATAACTGTCGCCAGGCTACGAGTGTATGATTACCCGTATAACTGTCGCCAGGCTACGAGTATGTGATTACCCGTATAACTGTCGCCAGGCTACGAGTATGTGATTACCCGTATAACTGTCGCCAGGTGACGAGTGTGTGATTACCCGTATAACTGTCGCCAGGCTACGAGTGTGTGATTACCCGTATAACTGTCGCCAGGCTACGAGTGTGTGATTACCCGTATAACTGTCGCCAGGCTACGAGTATGTGATTACCCGTATAACTTGCCAGGCTACGAGTATGTGATTACCCGTATAACTGTCGCCAGGCTACGAGTATGTGATTACCCGTATAACTGTCACCAGGCTACGAGTATGTGATTACCCGCATAACTGTCGCCAGGCGACGAGTGTGTGATTACCCGTATAACTGTCGCCAGGCAACGAGTGTGTGATTACCCGTATGACTGTCACCAGGCAACGAGTGTGTGATTACCCGTATAACTGTCGCCATGCGACGCGTATGTGATTACCCGTATAACTGTCGCCAGGCGACGAGTGTGTGATTACTCTTAGACATTGTGGTTTATCACCCACTGTGATGTTGAACTTTGTAGTTCACAACACCCCCCCCCCCACCATGTGACATTTTCAAGAATGAAGATAGAGCACCTCAAGGCTGGTCCAGTATAGTAATACCAGTTCTGAGTTCGTTCTCTGACTCCTGCAGATTAGCAGGATATAGTCCAGAGAACAGAATGTGTTCTGTCTCAAACTCCTGCAGATTAGCAGCATGTAATCCAGAGAACGGAATGTGTTGTATCATGGTTTACAACTTTGCTGCGCTATCTGCTTCTTTCAGCCTCACACATCTGACTTCAGCATGAATTTTAGGTTATTTTGACCCTATATGGGATGCGAAAGTCAACTGCAAACCTTATATCAGTCGATAAACAACAATCTATTTCAATAATCTAAGCATGGAAGTAGTGACCAACCTGTGAGGCTTCTCCATTTCCTTCCTCCTCATCACCATCATCGTCATCATCTTCAGATACAACCTGCTTTCCATCCCTCTGTTTGATTGTATCATTATCTGCGCTGCAGCTCTTATTGTTACTATCTTTAATTTGATTTGAACCCCTCAGTCGAAACGAAACTTCAGATTTGTTACTGCTGGCAAGGGCGGAGATAATGTCTTCTAGATTCAGTTTGTCTCCCTAGCAAAAATAAATAAGTTTGATGGTGAATATCATAACAGAATGTGCTAGCATGGATGGTCAATGGGATAGGAGTCAGATGGTAAATGGGACACATGGTCAAAGGGTCAGATGGTCAGTGGGATGCAGGTTAGACAGTCAAAAGAAAACAGTGGTCAATTTATATACAAAGAAAAGGGGTTAGATCAGTGTTTCCAAACATGGGGTACACACCCCAAAGAGGGGTACACACCCCACAGAGGGGTACACACCCCAAAGAGGGGCAATTTGATTTTCCAGGGGGGGGGGGGAATACAAACAAACATTTGATGGAATAATTCAATTTCTGAATATAAAAAATATGTATATGTTACCGAGGGGAACATGAGAAATTTAAAACAAAAACTGAGGTAGGCAATGGTAAATAACAAGGTTAAGAAACACTGGGTTAGATGGCCACAAAAAGGAACTGGTTCTAAGAGACATTCAAATAAGCACAGTTGATGAAAATACTAATTTCACCTCCTAGTGGTAACCCTGTTAGCAGAATGCATAAGTGTGGTCTGGCTAAGCAAGTAAGAAATGAAACCCAGGCCAAAAATGCTGTATTGAAAGAATGCTAGGCCAAAAATATAGTAAAATTTCTTGAAACCATAATGTACAACAAATTATTCAATATTCTGAGTCAGCTGGTCAGCGGGCAAATGCTGGGTCTGCTTGTCTGCTGGCTAATTCTGGGTCTACTGGTCAGTGGGCAAATGCTGGGTCTGCTGGTCAGCTGGCTAATTCTGGGTCTGCTGGTCAGCTGGCTAATTCTGGGTTTACTGGTCAGCTGGCTAATTCTGGGTCTACTGGTCAGCTGGCTAATTCTGGGTCTACTGGTCAGCTGGCTAATTCTGGGTCTACTGGTCAGCTGGCTAATTCTGGGTCTGCTGGTCAGTGGACAAATTCTGGATCTGCTGGTCAGCTGACTAATTCTGGGTCTGCTGGTCAGTGGACAAATTCTGGATCTGCTGGTCAGTGGACAAATTCTGGATCTGCTGGTCAGCTGACTAATTCTGAATCTGTTGGTCAGCATGTGAATGCTGGGTCAGCTGATCAGTGGATGATTGCTGGGTTTGCTGATCAGTGAGCATATGACTTTACATTACAGAGCCACAGCTCCCTCAAGTGATGACAACACTAGAGATGATATTTTTTAACTAGAAGACTTGAGTGAGTGCCTGCTAAGTACATATAGTTTCTCAGTGAGTGCCTGCTAGGTATGCATTTTATAGTAGCTCAGTGAGTGCCTGCTAGGTACTAATGCTATAGTTGCTCAGTGAGTGCCTGCTAGGTACTAATGCTATAGTAGCTCAGTGAGTGCCTGCTAGGTACTAATGCTATAGTTGCTCAGTGAGTGCCTGCTAGGTACTAATGCTATAGTAGCTCAGTGAGTGCCTGCTAGGTACTAATGCTATAGTTGCTCAGTTAATGCCTGACATTATGTAGAAGACATTATAGAACATATTATATAGTCGAGACATTAAAGAGGACATTATGTAATCCTGACATTATAGAGGACATTACTTAATCCACAAATTATAGAGGACATTATGTAATCCACAAATTATAGAGGACATTACGTAATCCACAAATTATAGAGGACATTACTTAATGCACAAATTATAGAGGACATTATGTAATCCTGACATTATAGAGGACATTACGTAATCCACAAATTATAGAGGACATTATGTAGTCGAGACATTAAAGAGGACATTATGTAATCCTGACATTAAAGAGGACATTATGTAGTCCAGACATTAGAGGACATTATGTAATCCTGACATAGAGGACATTATGTAATCCACAAATTATAGAGGGCATTACGTAATCCACAAATTATAGAGGACATTATGTAATCCACAAATTATAGAGGACATTACTTAATCCACAAATTATAGAGGACATTACTTAATCCACAAATTATAGAGGACATTACTTAATCCACAAATTATAGAGGACATTACTTAATCCACAAATTATAGAGGACATTATGTAATCCACAAATTATAGAGGACATTACTTAATCCACAAATTATAGAGGACATTACTTAATCCACAAATTATAGAGGACATTATGTAATCCACAAATTATAGAGGACATTATGTAATCCACAAATTATAGAGGACATTACTTAATCCACAAATTATAGATCATAGATATGCATATTTAGCCATGTTTTACTCATTGACTTCACACAACATCAACATGTCACAACATCAACTGATGCATGTCACAACATCAACTGATGCATGTCACAACATCAACTGATGCATGTCACAACATCAAATGATGCATGTCACAACATCAACTGATGCATGCTTGCTTCACAACCACCAGTCAAGAGCAATAAAGCCATATATACATATATAAGCTAATTCTAGTACCTTTGAAGATATTTCTTCCAAAGAACCATCTGGATGTACAATAACAACCTTCGGAACATCCCCCAACTTTCCAGCCTTGATATCCTGGAGTAGGTTCTTGTGAAGTGTGTCTGAGGCAAGTGGTCCACATACTAGTTGACCAGATGGGACTTGAGTACTGGTACTGCCACATACTAGCTGACCAGAAGGAACTGGAGTACTGGTACTGCCCTCCAATGAAGATCCTCCATCATCTGTGTTCTGCTGATCAATCAAGATTAAGGTAATCTTTGATAACAGATATTCTACAGGACAATCAAGTTTAAGGTAATCTTTGATAACAGATATTCTACAGGACAAGCAAGTTTAAGGTAATCTTTGATAACAGATATTCTACAGGACAAGCAAGTTCAAGATAATCTTTGATAACAATATTCTACTGAACAATAAAAGTCAAGGAAATCTTTGATCCCACATATTCTACTGGACACACAAGTTCAAGGTAATCTTTGAACACATATATTTTACTGGACAAAGCAATCAATCAAATTCAAGACAATTTTGATAACAGCTATTCTACTGAACAATCAAATTCAAGGGAATCTTTGATTACAGATATTCTTACTGGACAAGCAATCAATCAAGTTCAAGAGAATCTTTGATCACAGATATTTTATTGGACATGCAGTAAATCAAGTTTAAAGAAATCTTTGATAAACAGATATTCTACTGGAAAAGTAAGTTCAAGGGAATCATTGAAAACAGATATTCTACTGAACAAGCAATGATCATAACTTTTCTGTCAGAAAGATTACTGGAATAATTTTAACAAACACAAACAATAACTTCTATTAGAAAGATTACTGGAAAAACTTTAACAAACACATAACAATAGCTTCTGTTTTAATTATTTTAGATATTTTTTGACTTAATGGGACTGCAGGGTGTCACATGCTAGACAATCTTCTACTCAAGACTTGATGTGACTGTAAGGTGTCACAAGGTAGACAATTTTCTACTCAGGAATTGATGTGACTGTAAGGTGTCACAAGGTAGACAATCTTCTACTCAGGAATTGATGTGACTGTAAGGTGTCACAAGCTATACAGTCTTCTACTCACTTTCTGGACCCCCTCTTCTCCTTCCACCCTTGACTGTTCCTTGAGAAATAGTTTTAGAAAGTGAGTCGTGTCTCGTTACATGTTTTCTTCAAGTTTGTGACCGTTTAATTGGATATTTGTGGGATCTTTCTTAGTTTCACTAGTCACCAATATCTTGCTTGGTTTCACTAGTCACCAATATCTTGTTTGGTTTCACTAGTCACCAATATCTTGCTTGGTTTCACTAGTCACCAATATCTTGTTTGGTTTCACTAGTCACCAATATCTTGCTTGGTTTCACTAGTCACCAATATCTTGCTTGGTTTCACTAGTCACCAATATCTTGTTTGGTTTCACTAGTCACCAATATCTTGTTTGGTTTCACTAGTCACCAATATCTTGCTTGGTTTCACTAGTCACCAATATCTTGCTTGGTTTCACTAGTCACCAATATCTTGCTTGGTTTCACTAGTCACCAATATCTTGTTTGGTTTCACTAGTCACCAATATCTTGCTTTTATCAACGATTTCCATGCCATATGACTAATGTCTTCCAACTTTGAGGCGTTTATGGAGTTCAGATGGGACATAGATGGGATGGAATAGTCAATCCCACCCCCACATCTTCTTATTCACCTCTTATAAACACATGGCATGGTTGATCACAATTTTTCTATTCTTCTTAGATATAATATATGACACCAGCTTAGATATAATGTATGACACCAGCTTAGATATAATATATGACACCAGCTTAGATATAATGTATGACACAATTTTTGATATAATTTTTAAAATAGAAATCTACTGACCTCTTTGTCTCTAGATGAAGATGACTGTGAGTCCATCCCAGACTCTGCTCCGTCTGCTCCAAGGTGACAGGAATGTTTGTGTTTTTCCAGTGTTTCTTTCAGGTTAAACGTATTTTGACAGGAGTCACACTCATACTTCTTGCCATTAGTATGAACAGCAGCATGAGTGTCTAAG
Source organism: Meghimatium bilineatum (assembly GCA_034231615.1). Lineage (NCBI taxonomy): Eukaryota > Metazoa > Mollusca > Gastropoda > Stylommatophora > Philomycidae > Meghimatium > Meghimatium bilineatum. Next base: position 772,614 of record CM067310.1, on the reverse strand, counting down.
GTATGCTCAGTATTTGCAACAAAATCACAGTGGTCGCACTTCAAACATTTATCCACATCATGTCCCCTTACATGTTGCTTGTATGAATATCTGGTTATTATGAAGAGAAATTTATCAACAAATAAGTATTTAATCAACATTATTTGTATGTGTCAGGAGCAATTTAATCAACATTATTTGTATGTGTCAGGAGCAATGTTCCCGCTTAGATGTAATACTGTAATGCTGGGAGCAATTAAATCAACACCCATAGTAGAGATGCAGAAAATGGGAAGAATGCAAACACTTGGCGAACGCAGAGACACAAAAGTACTAATACAAACAGAATAGTTTCAGTGTATGCCAAGTCATCCAATGAAGGAAAGATTCCAAAATCGACTGGAGCGACTGAAAAGAAGCAGCTTTATCCACCAAGCTGAACGACTCCATAGACAACTTACAGACCTACCTGAAGTTGACAGCCCCCCCCTAAAGTCTGTACCAGAACAAACCCCTTGGAGTGAAAGGTATGGAATGCCAATATACATTCAGACCCACATGAAAGGAATACTAAGCGAGGACAAACAGAACAGTGTGCAGCGAAGGACAGTCAGTTTACAGGACGAAGAATACCCACAAGACATATGGGTCAGTATACACAGATGGGTCAACACAGAATGCAGTGAGGAATGGAGGTACAGGTGTATATATAGAATATCCAAACAAGCCTAGATATATGATCAGAACACCAACAGGGAAATTCTGCATCAAATATAATGCAGAAATTCAGGCAGTTAGGGTGACAACTAAAAAAACTGAACTCTAACCCTGGCTCACAGCCTGTGGTATTCCTGACAGATGCAAGGTCAGTGCTTCAAGCTCTCCAGTCTTGAAAACTAACAAGACTTACACAAATTACTTAATGAACTGTCTTGCCAGTATAAGTAACCATGCAGTGGGTACCCTCTCACTGTGGAATACCAGTAAATGAAAAAGCAGACCAACTGGCTAAGGAAGGTTATGGAGAAGACCAACCAAATGTACTAATCACCTGCCATCAGAAAAAAACAGATAATCAATAAGTCAATAAACAGGCCACAAATAGTAATGCAAAATGACTATCAGATTATGAACAGATCAGAACAAGTTGTAATTCAATGCCTCAGAATGGGACACAACCGACTCTGCAGTCACATGTACACAAAGTTCAAGATTGGCAACTCGTTTTATCTTCTGTTTCACATCTGCCATCATTTATGATTATGTGTCCGAGATATTGGTAAAATATTACTTGTTTTAGTTTCTCTCCAAGTATCATACATACAATATAAAATATTTTCTCTCCAAGTATCATACATACAACATAAAATATTTTCTCTCCAAGTATCATACATACAACATAAAATATTTTCTCTCCAAGTATCATACATACAACATAAAATATTTTCTCTCCAAGTATCATACATACAACATAAAATATTTTCTCTCCAAGTATCATACATACAACATAAAATATTTTCTCTCCAAGTATCATACATACAACATAAAATATTTTCTCTCCAAGTATCATACATACAACATAAAATATTTTCTCTCCAAGTATCATACATACAATATAAAATAGTTTCTCTCCAAGTATCATACATACAATATAAAATATTTTCTCTCCAAGTATCATACATACAACATAAAATATTTTCTCTCCAAGTATCATACATACAACATAAAATATTTTCTCTCCAAGTATCATACATACAATATAAAATAGTTTCTCTCCAAGTATCATACATACAATATAAAATAGTTTCTCTCCAAGTATCATACATACAACATAAAATAGTTTCTCTCCAAGTATCATACATACAACATAAAATATTTTCTCTCCAAGTATCATATATACAATATAAAATATTTTCTCTCCAAGTATCATATATACAATATAAAATAGTTTCTCTCCAAGTATAGTACATACAACAAAAAATAAACTCATAGGAAATGACTTAATGAACACATACACTTGAGAAACAAAACATTGTGAGCAGACATTAATCACTCTACCTGTCAGAAAAGACTTGCCCACATTTCTTACACTCCAAGGGGGATCCCATTGAGTGAAGTTTGTTAACGTGAATCTTGAGGTCCGTCTTGCGACCGCAAGTTGTAGGACATAAGTCACACTGGAAAACAGGCTTGTTTCCTGAGTGGATTAATTTGTGAGCCTTCAGACTGTTGCTCTGAGTGAACCTTGCATGACAGATATCACATTCGTATGGCTTTTCTCCAGTGTGTATGCGTAGATGCCTCTTCAGTTTGTATGTGTCTGGGCTAGCATACGGACAGTGGGGGCACTAAGATTGGAATCAGAAATTCATTAAAACAATAACAAATAATAATAAGTCTGCAGCATCTGTTCTCAAACTTCTGCAGACTAGCAGAATGTAGTCCCAAGAAGTACAACTCTGTTTGCCCAACTATTCCTCAGTTCCTCAGTGAAATCAAAAAGTGCAAGCCAATTTCTTGTTTGTTGGTTGGTTGATAGATTTGTCTTTCTAGAGTAAGACATGCTTCTTTTAACTTCGGAAAGTTTTCCTTTGGTTACATCAGGGCATATAATGTGGCCAAATGACCTCGGTTGTCCTGTTAGGGACTGGTCATTTGACCTGGGGTCTGGTCTGTGTGTCCTGATATGGACAAAAAATACTGGGGGGGTTAGGATGTAGTCCTAATTAGGGCTGGTTTGATTGTTGAACTGGTGCTTGGGATCTTGAGCTTCTGTTTCTCGTCCTCCTTCAGGAAATGGTTGGTTTCGATTTTTCTGTTGCTGCAAGGGCATCCTAAGACTTGGATGGTCTTGGGTTCCCCTGGTTTTCCTTTCACAACCACCAACAAATGTGCATGTAACAAATGTGCATCATCACTTGTGATGGACAAATAACAAGTCCAAAGAAGAAAAAGTGGTTTACAGCTTGGCTGTGATCTCCCAACCCGACACATCCAACTTCAGCATGGCGTCTGGGTCACTTTGACCATCTATTGGATGGGATAGCTAACTTTATTTGGAGCGAAATCCATATCAATACAGAAAATCTATACTAGTTGACACCTACGCCATCCAGTCTGATATTGGTTATTTGTAGCTGCTGTTTGTTTTAAGTCGATGTAATTTCCAATAATTTGTTTTGTAGAGATGCCCCTGTGGGGCCAGACTGTAGCCCTATGAGATGCCCCTGTGGGGTCAGACTGTAGCCCTATGAGATGTCCCTGTAGGGCCAGACAGTAGCCCTATGAGATGCCCCTGTGGGGCCAGACAGTAGCCCTATGAGATGTCCCTGTGGGGCCAGACAGTAGCCCTATGAGCAGCAAAGATGAGACAGTCTGTAGTATGTGCTATAGTGGCCATGTTGTTGCTCCACAGATGCAGGCCGAAGTGTCGCTAATGCAAATTCAGTGTAAGTGTGCTTTTATACAGCATTGTACCGTTCTCAGTCGAAATATCATGACTTTTTCGTTTCTGTTCAATGTGTTGTCTTGCTCAGATCTAAAGTTTCCATTTAGTTCTCTCCATTGAAGTAGTACAGAACATTTTAGCAGAGATTTTGCTTCCCTGAAACTATGAGAAATGCCCATACAAAATTGAAATTAATTATAAACAATTGTAACACTTATTACAGCAACAGTGACATATTAATAACGTAATTGTGTCAAAGTAACACAACATTTATTTTTAAAGTCACTACCTTATATGGTCTTTCTCCAGTGTGAGACCTCATGTGTCTTTTGAGCTTGGAGAGTTCCACACTAGCATAATCACAGTTAGGACACCGATGAGGTTTTTCAAATGTGTGCCTGTATCTAATATGTCGAACCAGCTCCCCTGATGTGGTGAATGCAGCATCACAAGTCTGAAAATACCATCACAAACAACCCAGTTATCGATTGGATTTCAAAGATGAATTACCTGGATATTGACTGGTTCTCAAAAGTACCAGCGAGGATGAACTTTTGACTGAATCTAAATGAGCCAGTGAGAACAAACTAGTTTGCTAATGTTTACCGAACGATGCCCAATATGGCAATATATGAGCGAAAAGTTTTTGAGGCATTCTCCCTGATAAAATAACTCCCAACAGCACTAACTCTTCACAGGGAATCATAGAACAAGATCAAATATTTGAGGTATACTCCGTAATAAAATAATTCCTGACAGCACTAACTGTTCACAGAGAAGCCTAAACAAGGTCAAGTACTTGAGGGATATTCCCTAGTAAATTAAAATAACTCCCGGCTGCACTAACTGATCACAGGGAAGCATAGAACGAGGTCAAGGAACTAAGACCATAGAAATGTTTAGGGAGGATCAGTAGTTGTCAACCTCTGGACAAGACATGCATCAAAAGTATACACACATGCATATAGAAGCACACAACCGAACACACATGTACATACCAACATATACCATCAGGAAATATGAACATCAATATCTATACATATACGCACACATACATAAAAATCATAAAAATATGTGAATATTTATACAAGTACATACAAGTACAAACACATACATGTAAATACATATTACTATATGTGCAGAGCCACAAAAACACATTCATGTACACCAATATATATGCATACATATAAACATACATATATACACACATACATACAAATGTATATATTGATATATATATACATTTGTACATATACACACATACATATAAATATATGTATACACGCACACACACTTATATATATGCATATACATATTCACACAAATCCATCAGAAATAAACAAATATATATCTTTAACATAATTAATACATTTTAAGAAATATGCCCACACAAAATGCACAAACATGTAAATGTATCCACACACAAGCAAGGATCAACACAAGAATAGGTGTACATAATGACCCACAATGCAGATACATGCAATAACATAAACAGGCACTCACATAAAAATATATACATGTATTCACATATACATTTTCTCACATAAATACATGCAATAAGATAAACATTCGCACCTATAGAGAAATATACATGTATCAACATAAATATTCGTTCACATGAAGATATTCATATGCATTTCTCAAACACAAGCATATGTACAAATGTGTGATCCAAATTAATTGTATGGATACATCAAACCATGTAAAGTAATATGCATATACAAATATGTATACGTGTGTGGACACCTATCTGTTAAACAATTATAATAATATATTGAGGAAACGAAACAATAACAAAGGTTGAGATATATATATGACGGAACAAAATTACTCAAAAAGGTCTATTAATGCGCAATTGACGGATTAGGATATAAAATAATCACATGTTGACACACATAAACACGTAAGACATAATACAAATACACAGAAATCTAGCAAACACAAAAATAATAACTAACGACCGAGTACAGAAAACAAACAATTGCAAGGATCAGTAAAATACGGGAGCAGGGGTTAAAAAAGAAGTGAGTAAATCAAACAAAATGGTGATTAATGTTCATGGCATGTGGTTTAAGACTCACATATGACAAATGAGATGATATTCCAAAGACTTATGTTGCCAATCATCAGAATAGCAATGTAGCAAACCAGTTACCGAGACATCAGAGCTACCATGATGTGAAGGGCTGTTGAAATGATTGGCCACTAGAGAGTCACAATGATTTGTGATATCTCGTAAAAGTTCAGCGAATCAGTCCGTCAAAAGTCTACCAGTTTTACCAATTTATTCAAATCACAATGCTTACATATGATAGAGTATATTAAATTACAGGACAAACATGAGAAAGAGACTTGAATCTCGAAATGTGACTTAGGGAACTGAAGCCTGGGAGTTAGAATAACAAAAGGGCAAGTCAAACAATCAAGTCAATATGGTCAATAGACTGATCAATATAGACATCAATATAATCAATATAATTAATAGAGTGATCAATATCATCAAAGGACTGGTCAATATAATTAAAGATAGTTCAATATAATTAATAAGTTGCCAATGAAGTAAGATGATTAACTAGAGACTACCTTGCACTTGTGCGGTCGAGTGCCTGTGTGGGTGTTGACATGATTTACAAGTGAAGCCGGTGTTTTGAAGCCTCGTTCGCACTCTTTACACTTGTGAGGTCTTTCATCAGAGTGAGACTTCATGTGACGGGTTAACAAATATCGCTTGGGGCTGGTGTAGTCGCAGTAGTCACACATCAACTGCGCACCAAAGTTAGCAGTCATGAACTTCTTGGGAACTACGCGCAGAACTCGTTTCATTTCTCCGTTTATCTCCACTAGTTCTTCTGATAGTTCCTGGTTTTCTTGCTGGAAACAAAAAGAAAATATAAAATAATGAGAACATTAATGATTCTTTGTTCCTCTTCTTCTGCTTTCATTCTCAAAATCCTGCTTCTAAGCAGAATGTAATCCAAAGAATGGAATGTGTTCTCTCATGGTTTACAGCTTGGCTGTGATATCTGCACCTTTCTGCCTGAAACATCCGACTTCAGCATGGTCACTTCAACCTTCTATGGGTTGGTAGAGTTACTCCATCCCCAAAACCCCTTAGTCACCTCCTGCGACATACATGAAAGGTCAGTGTTCCTATCCTCTACCACTTGGCAACACATGGATATCTTAATCTCTCTCATAAAGTTAGCAATCTATCTCAGTCTGTCATTGTTCACACAAAGTAAACTGTCTATCCCAATCTGCATTTGATCCATCTCATAAAGTTAGCAATCTATCTCAGTCTGTCATTGTTCCCTCTCATAAAGTTAACTATCTCAGTCTGTCATTGTTCGCTCTCATAAAGTTAACTATCTCAGTCTGTCATTGTTTGCTCTCATAAAGTTAACTATCTCAGTCTGTCATTGTTCCCTCTCAATATATTTTGATTACTACACTCAACTTACTTTCAAATCTTCAATAACCTGAGCAAGAGATTGAGCCCCTTCTTTCTGCACTTCTTGCGGTGCCATGATCAATACATAGTACATATCTCCATTCTGTGTCATTTCAGACGGTAAAATTGTTATATTCTGATACCCAAGCTCAGAGTTCATGGTTCCATCTGCTGTCTGCAGACCTGACATCTGGTAACACAAATAAGGATCAATTATTTCAGATCAATCTTACTTTTTGTCAATAAAAAAAAGAAATAAGTCTCACCACGCATTTGGGAGCAAAGCATGTTCTCGAGCTGAACGACTGTGTCCCACTTTTGCCTGAGCCTATCGGGTACTGAACCCTTTCACTTCATGAGCATGTTTCCAGTATAGGAAAGCTCGACAGTAATTGTGGCCAGGCACCCACAATTAGGTCTATGCCCATAAGGAGCATGGGTAACTAGAAGCTTGTCTCGAGCTAAAAGAACTTGTAGATCAGATATCAGATTTCCTTGGAACATTTTCCCTTTCTATTTGCACATGGTGCTGCAGGCTGGCGCTGTGCTACCTTCTTATTGCACTCAGTGTGTTATCTTTTTGTCTCTCGTCATGCATCTACCATTTCATGCTGATTGCATTGGTCGTCCCTCCAATGCTCAGACCGGACAGTCTTGCATTGCAGTGTGTCGACATTGATGCTATGTGTGTTGTTGGCACAGAGGTGTCAGAGATATTGATTGTCTGCACAGTCAAATCTCATTCTATCTAAAGCTTTCACACTCACAGACATGAGCCTAAAAGTGTTTGACAGGAATGCAGCTGTACTTCTGTTTCCAGGGTGCACTACAAGTAGGCACTTTTAGGATCTTGGTTATCTGCTAACCATGAATCTGCACAAGAGCAATGCAAGACCCTTTGCACCCCATCTACAAGCTCATAATCAAGGACATAACTCTAATTTAATTTCATAAAATGTATGTAATACATGGCCCTCATGATCATGTGATGGATGTACAACACAACAGATTTTAAACAAAATACAAGCATGCTTTCAAGTGAAGTAGGTTGGAAGGAGTCATTACACGGAAAAATGAAATTAATTAGTGAATTATCTGTTTTTCATGTCCATTATATAAAGTGTCTAGGCTTGAAATGTGCTACTATCAGGGAAAATAATCACAATTTTTGGTTTAGAAGAATATTCTCCAGTCAAAAGAGATCCTCAGTTATTCTGGAACTGCAAATACACTTAAAGAGAGATTGGAGCTTCTATGGATGTGTCCAGTAATAGACTCAAAGAGAGATTGGAGCATCTATGGATGTGTCCTGTGTCCAGTAATTATAATCTAACAACTAATTGAAGAACTAGAGAAATTCTTTTCTTCTTCTATGATAAATTAACTCCTGAAGCTTAGCAGGATGAATTTCAAAGAACAGAAAGCATTGTGCAATGATTTACAGTTTGAGTGAAATTTCTGCGGTTTTCTGCCTGACACATCCAACTTCAGCATTCTTCTGCATTACTTTGACCCTCTATGGGATGGGAGTGCAAACTCCACCCCCAAAAAACTCTTTAGTCTCCTGCTACAACATGCATGGCAGGTAACAGTGTTGCACTATGCTTCCCCTTCAGGCTTTGGCAACGTGCAGGTAATAGAGTTTTATTTTGGTAATTTTCAAATTAGTTTTATTAAATTGATTGAAAAACCTGATACGCTTGGTTAGTTGAAGATGTTCCCTGAGGTAAGGCCACCAGCTGAGGTTGCGCACTGTCAGAAATGCTCTGAATTGCTAAAAGTTGAGCACCTCCTGTGATGCTATTGCTGGTAGTGTCACTCACTGCTGTCACGATGTTGCCTCTCCCTGCCATAACAACACTAGACACAGACGTCAAAATGGAGGTGGAGTGTTGAGAAACAATGCTTGAATTCGTTGCTTCATTCTGTCACAAAAGAAAAGAAACAATTATTAAAATCATTTGACTCATTAATCCATGGCAAATAGTACCTGCTTCTTTATCTACTATGTGATGTTTGCTTTGTAGAACATGTCATCACTTGTCACTCTGTAAGCCTTTAATGTAAACTGTTGTTGTGTGTCCATTACAAATGATGACCATTTGTTATATCCACATTATCCGCCGAAAATGGATGTGTCGGACCATTGGTGCACATAAAATGGTGACAGGGTGCATTTCCATTCTCTGGACTACATCCTGCTGGAAACCTAACAGGATCAGAGAAATTCAGCAGGAGTTTGAGAATGCTGAAGAAGAAGAATATCTACATTATGAAATTCAGTAAACGTTATGTCCTCCCTAATCAATCCCGATAGAAACCAAAAGGCAAGTAATAAATTCAATCTTCATACCAACATTATGTTATCAATGTCAGACATGGACACTAACTAAAGAACAATAGAGAAAACTTACTACGTGTGAAATGAGATATCTAAGAAAATAAGCAAAAAGTACAAGAAGAGATCATGTGAGAAATGAAGAGACTACAGGAGCAAACAATATCTGTGGTCAAACATATGGTATTGAACAACAGAGACTGAAATGGTTCTGCCACTTCATGAGAATGAACCCTTATTAGCCAGCAGCAAGAACATACAACATGAAAATTAAGACGAGATACAGAGGAAGGCCAAGAAGAAGGTGGATTGAAGGAGTTACCAACATTCTGAGACATAACTGCATATCAAGCAACCAAACATGGCATAGCCCGAACACTGATCATCATTCAATCCTGCGATGCCTTACAGCAAAAGCAGAGAAAAGACAATAGATAGGTCTACTATGTGATATTTTCTGTGCAGAGCATTGTCCTCACTGTCAATCTGTAAGCCTGTCAATGAAATTCTGTTGTTGTTCATCCATTACAAGTAATAATGACCATTTGTTTATGATACTTTATGAAATTCAGTTCATGTTATCTCCTTATCTAAGAGTTCATTGATGGCTGATAAGTCTTATACTGGTCACTCCCTTGACAAGTCAGGCATGGTATGATGACTTTAGATATTGTTTGACCTGCCCATGTATTTCTAGTTTCCACTGTTAAGCTGCTGCCCCTCTTTTAAAGGCTATTAACTGCCTAACAAATCACAAACATGCTACAAATGTGATAAAATAAAAACATGCAATAAAGACATTTCGGGGTAATGCAAATATTCTTGAATTGATAGCATCTCATTAATGATGTACATGTTTCATTCACTCTTAAACTTTAGCACAGTATAGTCCAAACAATGAAATGTATTGTCATGGTGAACTTGGCTGCCACATGTTCTTTTTTTTTTCAATCTATCTTCATCATGATATCTTTGTGTCACTTTAATCTACAGGAGGTAACTATCCCTACTATCCAAACTTCCTTAGTTGTCCCTTACTACAAGCATGACATTTAACAGTGTTACTATATCTTTCTCCCCTTTCAAGCCCCTGTAACATTCGAGGCATTTAATATTGATGAGAAAATATGTGAAATTAGTTCTTTAAATATGCTATAACATCCTGTCACTTTCTCTTGGTGTAGTCAATTCTGAAAATGTTTATTTAACCTTTACCACCCATTGGCGTAAAAAAAAACACCATCACAACACACACCTGGGTGTACTCCACTCAACGTCGTGGTAGCAGAATTGTGACAGTCACTGAGAAGTAGTGTAACCACTGTAAAAAAAAAAAACACACAACCGGGTGTACTTTTTAGTGAAATTCTTATGGATTGTGTTTCTAGTCATGAGGAATTGGGAATTACATTTGTTTTCAAAGAAGATATTATGAACATGTTAGTTTTGTTATGAAATGACATCAGGAATAATCGGTCTAGACGTTCTGCATTGAATATAAGTTACGTGTGTCAACGAAATATTCTTAGATCTAATCACGATTAGATCGAGATTTAATCAAGATTAGATCGAGAATATTAGTGACATTGAAGTGATTTATTTAATTTTAACAGACAAAATTAACTTTTACTGCACTCTCTTATGCATGCGATTGCGTCTGTGAGTCTCAACAATGGCCCACTAGACAAATCACCCGTGCAACAGAAAACCTTTGTAGATGACATGCCGTTATACTGAGGTTATCTTCTTATAGAAGCTTCGTGGCAAGTCATCTATATAATTATGCTTCTAATGCTTTTATTTTGTTGTTGCAATGTTTTTTTAATGTTTTGTTATTGTATATATGTATGCACCCTCTGTGGTTGGGAGGGAGCCAGAGATGTACTGTGCAGCACTGGGGAGAAGGAAACTGTCAGCACTGTTTTTTTCCTATGGCTTAGGCCTATCATAGAGGCACAGTTGACTCGGGACATGACAATCCTTTTGACTTGAACATTTGGTTGCATGTCTGGAGCAGTAGAGAAGTTCGGCATAACCAGTAGTCAATTGTTGGCGGGGAATGAGCACAGTGAACCCTATCTTGGTTACAGTTGGCTTGAAGCAGTGCATAGGTTGAAACCTACCTTCCTGGTGGTGTGATAGTTATTTTCTAGCTCTGGCCTGGGTTGGGCCGAAAATCCACAGATTTCCCAGCAATATAATGCCATTTTAGTGGCATTTGGTCAAAAGGGCATGAGCCCCTGGACCGCCGGGTCAGCAACAAACCAACCGCACTCTCTGCGACTATAATCAAAAGATAATATGTATTTTCTGTAGCTGTCTGCGACTATAGGCGCCTGTAGTGGTCATGCCTATTTTAACAAGTGATTGTAAACAAATGTTATTCACCCGGTTAATCGAGAAAATTAAAGTAGACCTAACTAGCTTCCATTTCCACTAAAGTTCAACTAAATGTAACACATTAGAGATCAGTTGTGACTGTGCCCAACCGTCAATATTTTGTCAATTTTTTTTCAAAATTACAACAATCTTCAATGATTTTTTTCTACATTCAGATTTCTTTTGTGTAGCCGATAATTTCTGTTTGATCAACATGGTTTGTTTGTTTACAAAGATGAATGTGATATGAACAAGTAGTTTGATTATAAAATAACGGCGGAGTATTCTAGGCCTAGTAAGCGTCATCTATCCCGGATTGAATGTGTCGGAAGCTTTAACCAAAAAATCTCTAAATCTAAATCTATCTTTAGAAACAAAAAAGGTCATTGCATTTTCCAAATACCCTCCATAAATAGCATTTAAGGGCAAAAAGAGAATGCAGTTTTAGGCGGAATTACCTTTTTTTAACACAAAGTGGTAAAGGTTGAAGTGTTGTATTTATTTTCACAGGTTTAGTTATGAAATAACATAAATATAATAACCTAGGAATTATCCCATAGATCGAACATGAACACATGAGTCAGTCATTTTATATAAAATTACGCAATTGTCATAAAAGAATCTGGCTCTCAAGGTGAAAGTTACATAATTTGTATTGAGCATGGTAAAGGTTGGAGCAGCTATTCAGAAATGTGATGTGAGATAGAAATTTCTGTAGCTACTTACCCCCATAACACCATCAGATGTGCTGAGAGTATCTGAAGACATGCCCAAATCTTGGTTGAGTATCTGCATCTGAGAACCATCTGCCAGAGAGAGGTACTGACCTTCTTCACCAAGGGAAACAATCCTAATGACTTTCCCAGCACCTGATTCTAGACTATCCCCCAAGGAAGTCATAATCAGCCCCTGAAGGATTACACATAAAAGATTTCACTGAAGGATTACACGTAAAAGATGTCACTGCTGAAGAATTACACATAAAAGATTTCACTGAAGGATTACATATAAAAGATTTCACTGCTGAAGGATTACACATAAAATATTTCACCGCTGAAGGATTACACATAAAAATGCACTGCACTGAAGATACTATGATTATTTAAAGAAAACATTTTCTAACATGAAATCAAGTGAGGTTATCACAGCTATCAACATGTTTGAAACCAAAATTTATTCTGAGAATGAACATGGAAGATAAAGATCATACTGTCTTGTAGTTCTAACATTATCTCCTCCAACCTTTCCATCTCCAGATCTTGTCTACAACAGGCGGACATGTTTACAACACGATTCCATGCAACAGGAGATTATAGTGATCCTTCTACTCTTCACATTTCTATACTTAACCATTTTGTGTTCGAAAACAAGTGTTACACAGGAATATTGCACATTCATTATACACAACATAAAACTAACATATATGTGAGAAACAAAATAAATACTTTATCGGGTCAACAAGAACATTATACACAACATAAAACTAACATATATGTGAGAAACAAAATAAATACTTTATCGGGTCAACAAGAACATTATACACAACATAAAACTAACATATACGTGAGAAACACAATAAATACTTTATCGGGTCAACAAGAACATCTCATGAAATATTACAGATGAATATTGCGCATTCATTATACAAAACATAAAACCAACAAAATAAATACTCTTGCAGGCCAACAAGAACATCTCATGATAGTGGTGAAGTGTCGCAAACTTGTGTGGTTGGCCACATGATGAGGCACAATTCCCTTTCCAAAACTATCTTGCAGGGAACAGGGAATTGCTTTGCATGAGCTTCAAAACAATGTTTTCACCATGAGAAGGTGCTTTTAGGATCTTGGTTATCTGCTGACCTTGAGATTGCACAAGAGCAGTGCATATTCTGTGCACTCCACTGACACCTATTATGACAGCCAGCCCTACAAGAAAATAATTGTTATTTATTAATCCAGCATGAAACTGGTTGAGATTACACCCAATGTCTTCCATACTCTTGAACTCACCTGCATGGAGTCAGCAGTCTATTCTGCAGCAGATCAAACTATTGATTTGCATATAAAGAAATCAAGGTTTTGACAGCTTGTACCTATTCTCAAATACCTACCTGTGATATTGATGAGGTGTGAATGTCTCCAATGCCATGTACCAATTGAGAATCTCCAAAGCTTGCAATCTGTGCTTGAACCGTTTCCAGATCAATGGAACCTACTTCCTGTTTGATAGTAGCTGCTATATCTGTATCTGTGTCTGTTCCAGCAACCAAATTTTGAATCTGCTGTGTGGACTCGTCAGAAAGAGCGTTGTCAAGGATACCTAAGATTCAGAGATTATGTATATAAAAATATACAATCTTTTTTAAAAAAAGATGTATTACTGAGGATACTTAAATACCTGTAGGGAATATTCATTGTTATTGTTGTAATAGTCCTTGTCTCGATCAGTCCGTTCTCAGTGACTTGAATACACAGTTTGAACATCTTGACAAAATTGCATCTTTTTATGGAGATGAGGTTAGTCAAGTACAGAAAAACCTATTTACTCAAGTTGCATATGCATGTGGTTGCGTCTGTGGGTCTCACCAATGGCCCACTAGACAAACCATCCATGCAACAGAAAACCTTATGGATGACATGCCGTTATATTGAGGTTATCTTCTTATAGAAGCTTCATGGCATGTCATCTATACAGTTATGATTTTGTTTTGTTGTTGAAATGTTTTTCATGTTTGCCTGAATATATATGTATGCACCCTCTGTGGTTGGGAGGGAGCCAGAGATGTACTGTGCAGCACTGAGGAGGAGGAAACTGACATCACTGTTTTTCCTATGGCTGAGGCCCATTATAGAGGCACAGTGACTCAGGACGTGACAATCCTTTTGACTTGAACATTTGGTTGCATGCCTGGAGCAATAGAGAAGTTCAGCATAACCAGTAGTCAATTGGTGGCAGGGAATGAGCACAGTGAACCCTATCTTGGCTACAGTGGCTAGGAGCAGTGCATAGGTTGAAACCTACCTTCCTGGAGGTGTGATAGTTATTCTCTGGCTCTGTCCCGGGGTGGGCCAAAAATCCAGACTTCCCAGCAATATAATGCCATCTAATAGCATTAGGTCAAAAGGCATAAGCCCATGGACCGCTGGATCAGCAACCAACCAACCCAAGTTGCAAGGTGATTCGGTGCCGTTAGAACGGACCTGGTTCAATTCCCGTTAGTCTCAAGACTTATTCAAGGATTTATCCTCTTGCTTCCTACTTAAATTTACTTGTATGTGCAGTGGAAAGGTTTCTCCAAGCTTTCATACCCAGGAGGCTTCAGCTTTCAGCTTAGTGCAATGCCTATTGAAGGAGTATTATACTCAGAGGTGATATATGTCATGAGATGAGCTGATCAGCTGATCTACTAGCTAATGAGGCACTTCACAGTCAACGAGCTGTTCCTCGTGTAGAAAGACCACTTTATTACCACCCTTTGTGTCCCTAAGTCCCAGACCTTATTTCTTCCATATGAGCCGTGTTGGGTAAATGTGACAGTCGAATTAGACTGAGGGTTGATACACCTTCCTAGACGAGGTGCTGCTTTGCCAAATACGTCCATGGTCTGGGATTTTACCTGTGCATTTCTCATGCACTCACCTCATCCACTTGAGATGGACTTCCAATCTATTGCTAGACTGTCTGTATATTTTGACTCTTCGCCATGTATATCACCCAAGAGAGTAGGTAAAATATGAATCTCAGATGAGGATAGAACCTTGAATGGAAGAATACCTTCACAGCTTACCTTGCCCTGAATAGAACCTTGAATGGAAGAATACATGCACAGCTTACCTTGCCCTGAATAGAACCTTGAATGGAAGAATACATGCACAGCTTACCTTGCCCTGAATAGAACCTTGAATGGAAGAATACATGCACAGCTTACCTTACTCTGAATAGAACCTTGAATGGAAGAATACATGCACAGCTTACCTTATTCTGAATGGAAGAATACATGCACAGCTTACCTTATTCTGAATGGAAGAATACATGCACAGCTTACCTTATTCTGAATGGAAGAATACATGCACAGCTTACCTTATTCTGAATGGAAGAATACATGCACAGCTTACCTTATTCTGAATGGAAGAATACATGCACAGCTTACCTTATTCTGAATGGAAGAATACATGCACAGCTTACCTTATTCTGAATGGAAGAATACATGCACAGCTTACCTTATTCTGAATGGAAGAATACATGCACAGCTTACCTTATTCTGAATGGAAGAATACATGCACAGCTTACCTTATTCTGAATGGAAGAATACATGCACAGCTTACCTTGCTCTGAATAAAACCCTGAAGAAAACTGTGAAGCCACTGTGCCTTCCTCTGATTCTTGTAAATTATTGTCTGGATTGGAACTGTAGAGATCACTGACATCTCCAACGCCAGCATCCTCATCCATGTTCGACAGCACATCCACATGTTCAATCTCCTTGTTAAAAGTGGAAAGATAATTCTGAAGATCGTGTAGGTTCTGTCCTTGACCAGTTGACCCATTATCATCTTCCGGGTCCATTACTCTGGGTTAAGGAGGGCCTTCTGGTATAGTGTGGGGAATTGCAGAAAGAAGAGAAATAAATAGGTCATTAAAAAAAGCTCTCATTACTGCATGTTTTCCAATTAGATTATATTAAGAATATCATGGACAGAAAGATGAACAAATGCAGACGTCCGCAATCTTGCTCCTCCAAACTATCAAAAACTCAAACTAACAAGTTTTGTACATATGAAAAGACATGATGGTTTAGAAAGATTAATGATGGAAGGAAAGGTTCCAGTAAAGAGAACAAGAGGCAGACCAAGACTACAAAGGACACATAATATCGAATACCCACTGAACATGATACTGTAAGAGGCTGGACAGCTCTCACAGAACAGGGGAATCAAGGTATGGTGTATAGCTGACTATGCATCAGGATATCTGTTAGACTTTGATGTCTATGTTGGCACATTTCTGGAACCCATGCCACATGGATCTGGACATTAAGTTGTCACTAAATTATGCAGACTTTTCTTTGGAAAGAACCACTATATTTTTTATGACAATTATTTTTCCTCTGTGCAGCTGGCAAATGATTTGCTGTGTGTTTTCAAATCCAAGTGCACCAAATCTATGAAGCGAGGTGATGTGTAGTATACACAGCAAGGTAACACAGTAGCTACTATTTGGAGGGACAAGAGATTTGTATCCATCCTGAGTAAAAACACAGCACTAGGTCTCACAACAGTGACATGGCATACCCCATACGGAAAAATAAATGAGCAGATACCATCCCCAGTGGCTGTCTACAATCAGTCTATAGGAGGTGTAGACAGATTTGACCAACTATGCTCATATTACCCTGTGGGCAAGAAATCTGTCAAATGGTGGAGGTACATGTTTCGCTTTCTTTTGCAAACTGCCATCATCAACAGCTCTATCCTTCACATCAACCCCACCCGAAGGAAAAGAATGTTGTGAAGATAGTCTTCAGACTGAGTTTAAGCTCAGCTTTAATAAACGGCAACATATAAAAAAAAGGAAGGTTCCACCAATCAACCTGCAACTCCAGGTGTAGGTAACAATAATCTGCTCAAACACAGGCTTATTCGCATGCTAGGGAATAAAAGAGTATGTTTCTGGTGTGTGAAGAACCGGCAGTATGGTAGCAGAAACAGGGCACATGAGACTGTCTACGGTTGTGATTTGTGTCAGATTAGAAATTTTCCCCCCATTATTTTGACTTTATCAGTTTATTTTTTTAAATATATAAGTGTTAGATTATTGTTCATACAGTTTCCTGTAATGCTGTTCATTTTTCTGTTTATCTGCCAAGTCTGGATGTGATAGGAGGGATAGTTTTAAAGAAAATACATTTTTACAATCATCATATCAACAATTTGAAGGGGTTGTACCCCTTGTCTTAGTGATGGGGATTGACAATTGGAAAATCTTATAGTGGTGACAGGATTTAAGAGTTTAAATTTGTATTCCAGTTTACATTTTGTTGTCAGTTTTCCTCTTCTCAAAACTGACCATCCATCCGTGATTATGTACTCTAAGTAAACGAGACCATTCATTCATGTACGCCATTTTGAACTTAGTTTTCTATACAGATCATAGCCAATTGAGTGTGTTGTGGCTGTTGTACGTGTGATTGTTTATTTGAGATTAGTTTAAGTGTTAAATGGCTGGATCATATATCAATATAGGTCCCAACCGAACAAGTGCCACCGCTAGGGGTGTCCTTAGCAGCAAGCGCCCTCATCAACTTCCAAGCGCCACCTGCACTTTGATGTTGCTCGGAAACGGACGCTTGTCAAATCTATCCCAGTAATAAACCGATATTTACACTTTTAATGGTGTTTACCTGTATAAACACTCATGAGTGTCTTACAGTCTTATCATTCAATTCAATATTGAACTGATGGAACCGTGAATATATCACAATAATCACACATCATTGTCAGGTATCCACATTTTATGTGGCAGGCGACGTCCGGGAACAAATATTCAAAATGGCGTTTTGTCTTTCATTCCTATTATCTTAGTCATTCTATCACTTATTCCAAAATAGTTAGGTACACATCTTATTTACATAATTTTTTCCACCAAAATGTTTACTATTCCACGTGTCTTACTTTGTTTATAATCATAATTTGGTACATGTAAATAGCAACACATTCATTACCTAACTATCAACACGCTCGCTTGAGGGCGTTGTAGGTTGTCCTCCATTAATTTTCATCGTTCTGCGCATGTCTTATGACCCAGTGGGCGGGGTTGAAATAATAACACAAACATATGTGCTATGCAAGTTTTTAGAACAAGTATAGTGAAAATTTATATTTTTTTTAGTTTGCTATTTATGAATAATTAAACACCTGTTGCGAAAGTATCAGTAATTATCGTTATTTCATATAATAATTCACTTGTTAGTTGTCGTTGGGACATACCAGTGGTTGTGATACGATGTAGACATCATCATCAAGTAGCATATCATGAACAGCATGTAGCAGTCATCACAGACTTTCGAAACTTATGTCGATCTTGAGCCAGTCTTCCTGCTTCTGTTACTGTCATGTTCAGATGGTCTTTGATATCGTGCCTCCATCTTCTTCTTGGTCTGCCTCTTGTACGTTACCCTGGCATCATGTCCTCCATTTTCTGGAAAGAACCATGCTGTTTAACCAGTTTTCTTTTACATTCATTTCTGTCACGATGGCGACATTGGTGGTCTTTTTGGTCCATGGTATTCTGGGGATTTTTTTGGTAACATTTTGTTTCAGATACTATTCCCCCCCCCCCCCCCCGTTGTTGATGATTGTCCAGGATTTACACCCATATATTGCCACTGGGTATATTCAAGCTCTAGTAAAGCTGATTTCGTATGGCAGGTAAAGCTTTGGTGAACGGCACCGAGGTAAGAAGAGACAGGATTGAATTGATTAGAGCAGTCATAGATACCCGACGAGGAGGAAGTCGAACGTGACAATGTATATATTCAGAGAATGGTAGAAATGGGAGTGACTGGATGCGATGGGAGAAAGTGCTCCCTCTCCGGAAAGATCAGAAGAACTCGTAATCAGCAACTGACTGGGACATTGAACTTTTACACTTTTAAGTGGCTGACAGAACGGCAAGCATGGCATGTATGGGAATGCCCCCAGTGCTGTGACGCTTGTTCCTAATCAAGAATATTCAAGCTCTTAGGAATGTTCGTTTTGCAGCAGCTCAGTCATGTGTTTTTCATTTGTATCAGCTTATTTGACGTGATAGCCAACCTCCTTCTGACTTCTTCATAGCAATCACCGTTACTGTTGATAAGAAAGCCAATGTATTCAAAACTGGTGACTTTCTAATTCGCTGTTATTGATACTGATTGGGAACTTGCTAGTCGTTTTGTTGCTTGTCATAATCTTGGTTTGTTTCCATTTAGAAATAGGTTTTGTTTTTCCCTATGTTCTTTAAACAGTAGGCTATAGGCTAAGCATTGGTAAACTATTTTTATCAATTCCCCCCCCCCCCATGTTGTTGGTGTTCATCTTCTTCAGCGTTCATTCTCACACTCCCGTAGGATCTCACTTGTAGCAGGATAATGGTTCTACTAGACCTCCAGCAGGATCTAGTCCAGAGAATGGTAATGCGTTGTGTCACCATTTTATTTTCGCCAATGGCCGGACACACCCATCTTGGCGGGGTTGCTGGCATTCAAAAGAAGTTCCCAAAAAAAATGCCATCACAAATGGCAGACTTAACTAATCGTTTGTTTAGGCTGACTCAACTAATCGTTTGTTTAGGCTGACTCAACTAATCGTTTGTTTAGGCTGACTCAACTAATCGTTTGTTTAGGCTGACTCAACTAATCGTTTGTTTAGGCTGACTCAACTAATCGTTTGTTTAGGCTGACTCAACTAATCGTTTGTTTAGGATGACTCAACTAATCGTTTGTTTAGGCTGACTCAACTAATCGTTTGTTTAGGCTGACTCAACTAATCGTTTGTTTAGGCTGACTCCAATGATGGAAATCAGTCCGACAACTCTACGTGCTCTTAGTTCAAACTCCACACCGGCTGACAATCCATATTGTTATGCCAGTATGTTGTTCGTCCATCACAAGTGATGATGACCATTTGTTACATCCACTTTTGAAAATTCAATTTTAGTTATGTCCTTGATTATGAATTCGTAGATGGCTAATGAGCCCTAGTCGAGCTGTAAATGTCCTTGGACAGTTCGGACATGGAATGATGACTGTAGACGTCTATCCGTGACTTTCTAGCTGCTCTCCGCTGTTGAGCTGCTGCATTTCTCTTCTTTTTACGAGATGATGCGCTCTTTTTAATTTTAGAACGCCATGTAGATCTATTTTGAGCCAGTTCTTCCCATGTATCGTGGTCTATTTCAAAGGCTTTCAATGAGTTCTTTAACGAGTCCTTGTAGCGCTTCCTTTGGCCACCTTGAGATCGTATACCCTTCTCTAGCTCACCATAGAGAAGTATCTTTGGCAGACGATGGTCTGGCATACGCACCAAATGACCTGCCCAACGAATCTGTGTCTGCATCAGGATCGTGTCAATGCTGGGGATACCAGCTCTATCAAGAACAGTGGTATCTGGAATCTTGTCTTGCCATCTGATGTTTATAACTTTTCTGAGACAATTTGTATGAAAATGATTGAGTTTTTTCACATGATGTCTATACACAGTCCATGTTTCACTAGCGTATAACAGCACTGGAAGTACTACATGCGTGGAAGGTAAACATTGTTGCTATTCTTTGCTCCCCTTTTGGGCTCGGCAACACATGGGCGAATACAAGGCGACTAAGGAGGTTATGGGGTGAATTTGGCTGTCCCATCCCATATAGGGTCAAAGTGACCATAAGCCATGCTGAAGTCAGATGTGTCAGGCCAAAAGGCACAAATATCGCAGAAATGATGTAAATCATGACACAACACATTCCATTCTCCAGACTATATTCTTCTAATCTGCAGGAGTTTGAGAATGAATGCAGAAGAAGGTATGCAGATGGCACCACACTAATATCAATGATCCCTACATGTTTAGAACGTATGATTATGTCAGTCAAACATCATAGCCAGTTACTAAATCTTGTCATCAATGAAATAAAGACCAAAATAATACATATAAGCAAAGATGAACTGACACCTACAATAGTCATTGACAAAGAACAACTAGAAAATGTCAGCAACTTTGAATATCTCAGGTCAACCATTAACAATACAGGAGATTAGAAAGAGCTCAGCAGAGATAAGCAAGAGATTAGATGTTCCTACAAAAAACATCACAGATGAAAACTCTATGGCAAGGGGCAAATAGAAAAAAAATAAAGTTGCAATTATCTTTCCAGTGGCAACATATGGATGTGAGATGTGGGCAATGACATCTATACGGAATGACATTTATATGGATGTGGGCAATGACATCTGTATGGAATGACATTTATGTGAGATGTGGGCAATGACATCTGTATGGAATGACATTTATATGGATGTGATATGTGGGCAATGACATCTATATGGAATGACATTTATATGGATGTGTGTAATGACATCTATATGGAATGACATTTATATGGATGTGAGATGTGTGTAATGACATCTATATGGAATGACATTTATATGGATGTGAGATGTGTGTAATGACATCTGCAAGGAAATAGAAAATATCAGCATCATATTTATTTCACAATGACACCCTTTTTTTAAAGCACATAAAAATATGTCATATTGTTGGCACATGAGATATTTATATATTGTTGGCACATGAGATATTTATATATTGTTGGCACATGAGATATTTATATATTGTTGGCACATGAGATATTTATATATTGTTGGCACATGAGATATTTATATATTGTTGGCACATGAGATATTTATATATTTTGAGTGTGTGTACATGCATATCTATCAAACTGCATTCCATAAATCTTTCTGAATAGCAAAGCAACAAAGTCAAACAACTATCTTTCATTTTGCCATGAGATCTTTATTTTCCACTTAAGGAAGAAGTTACAAGTCATCATAATAGCTTTCATTTTGGAGTTGATTTTTATATTAACTCAACAACTGCAAAAACCTGGCAATAAGATGAAAACATATTTGTTAGAAGGCAAATACATCAACTTTTCTTTTTGAACTGGTACACAGCTGTCACACAGAAGTTACACATGTACAACAGTGATAGCACCAATTGTATCTGAGTTTTATAGATATTGCATATTTAGCCTGTTTTCTTATATGGAGCTGTACCAAACTGGGTACTTTCCTGCTGAACGGGCATACAATTTGTGTTTATATGTTACTATAAAGTCATAATTTGTAGACATATATTATTGCTAACAGTGTACTGGGTATGTCAATTTGGCATTATTTTTCATTTCACACATAATGAAGACCATAAATTGTGTGAGACTTCCATGTAGAGAAAAAGAGGTTGAATTTGTGTTTAAAGCTATAGGAATACTATAGTCTATGAAGTTCTGCAGTCTCAGGCATCCTATGAAGATCTACCACACAAACAATAGAATCCAGTGAAAGTGAATGAATATTGCTAGCAACACTCAGTTTTAATAAAATGTTACTTGTCCACATAATGTATTGCTGTCCCTTGTTCTATTGTGCATTTTTTGATAATTCCCCATTATTATGCTATATTTTGTTTTGTTAAATTTGTCAACCCACTTAACTGGAAAGTACCCCAAATTGTACAGAAAATAATGCATATTATATTATGAGGTTCTCGTAAATCTATTCTATACACACAATAAATAATATATAGGTCACTGTAATATTACAATACACAAAGTAATAATGGTGTGGTGATAAATATCTCTTTATACTAATGGAAGGTAAAATCATCGACGGTCTGGAAAAGAGTGCTGTACCATATAATGTTAAGGATAAAACAAAAAAGATGGGAGATAAGAACAATATTTAACACAGAATAAATATCACATAACAATATCAAGTGAGTTTTTAAAAACTGGAATACAATTGATTATGTGGGCTAAGTTGAGCCAGCATTAAAATCGCTGGGTGAAACGGGAAGAACGAAAGCCGGAAGGGCGAATACGTTTGTTTCTTCTGCTGTTTCCCTTTCCAGTGGTCTGACATTCTCTGACCTTGTTCTGTCGCTCACATTTATTCTTGCTGATAAGTTTTTGAGATTTATTGTATTGCAGACGTTGAGCCAAGTGTATACGTTTAATCAACTGTTCTTCTGAGACTAGTCCAGGATGAACTGCTGCATGATTGAGATGGTGCCTATGCTGTAGAATGTTAGTTTCTGCCCATGCTTGACTTTCGTCATGCGGTAACTGATCATTTACTGGGGGCAGTTGAACTATTTCTCTATGTTCTGTCTTCTCCTGCTGGTCGCTGGTGATGATGTCACCTGAAAGACAATTGCAAATGAATAAATGAAATAAATGTCTCAGAAAACTCTTCAATGTTGGTTGGGAAGAATGCAAATAAGAGAGGACACCAAACAGTTATATGTTTCTACAACAATAAGAAGAAAACAATGGATTTATTTCAGATATGTACTAAGAATGAATAAAAACAGTCTGCCAATACAACATTAAAAGGGTACCAGATTGTGGCAAAAGAAAAAGAAGACCAAGAGAGACTCTTCGCAGAACAACCATCAAAGAGGATATTACTATGGATCTCAACACATGTAAGAATTACACACAGTAAGTAGCATCACATCGCTTGAACTGGAGAGCTATGATTTCTGCCTTATGCACTGTGTTGAGAGCTGACAGAACATAGATACAATAGATAGATAGAATCAATCAAGTACCATGCTGAGTGGCATAAACTAGGTGATCATGCTTGTCCATAACTTCCTGGCTCTTTAATTGCTAATTAGTTTCGTTGGTGAGATATTCTCACATGACATAATGATAACCTATCCAGCAACTTTTCTCTTTCTATTTCCTGTCTCTTCTCTCCCTGATCTCTTCCTTGGTTACTAGATGTTCAAGTTTTATTTCCTGTCTCTTCTCTCCCTGATCTCTTCCTTTGTTACTAGATGTTCAAGTTTTGTTTCCTGTCTCTTCTCTCCCTGATCTCTTCCTTGGTTACTAGATGTTCAAGTTTTGTTTCCTATCTCTTCTCTCCCTGACCTCTTCCTTGGTTACTAGATGTTCAAGTTTTGCTCTTCTCATTATATGACCCATTAAATCCTGAGTATCTGCCTCTTCTTCTTCATCTATACTTAAACTTCTTCAAATTAGAAGGATGTAATATGTATAATGGAATGTGTTGTGTAATGGTTTACAGATGTGCTGTGATATCTGTGCCTTTCAATCTGACACCTCCGACTTTAACATGGCATCTGAGTCACTTTGACCCTACATGAAATGGGATTGCCAACTCCACCCCATAACCTCCTTAGTTGCCTCTTACGATATGTATGGAAAATAAAGTGTTGCTATTCTTTGCACCCCTTTCAGGCTTCAGTTACACAAGGGTGGCCTGCCTCTAATTTTTACTATAATTTGTCTCTTTACTCAAGCATGGATGGACAGCTTTACTCAAGCATGGATGGACAGCTTTAGTCCAGCATGGATGAACAGGGAATGGGAGCAAAGAATAGCAACACTATTTACCTTCCATGTATGTCGTAGGAGGTGACTAAGGAGTTTATGTAGTAGGTTGACTGTTTCATCCCATATAAAGTCAAAGTGATCCAAAGCCATACTAAAATCGATGTGTGAGACCGAAAGGCATAGATACACAGAAATACTCTAAACATGACAAAACACATTTTTTTACTGGCTGTATTGATTACTATCCAGTCAAAGTAAATAAATAAATACAGCTTACTGGTTGCTTTGATTACTACCTGGTCAAAGTAAATCAATAAATACAGCTTACTGGTTGCTTTGATTACTACCCAGTCACAGTAAATCAATAAATACAGCTTACTGGTTGCTTTGATTACTACCCAGTCCTCTTCTTGTAGAGTTTCCAGATTTTCTCCATTGATACAGTGCTGTTCAAGTGTGTCCTTGTCTTGACACTCCTGGTCATTGTTTGTGGTATTACCCCAGAGGTATGTGGCCAACGAATTCAACATATCGGCTGTGGTAAAAATAAAAATATACATGTATCATTACATGTGGTATTATCATGGAAATAGTAATTGTTAACATGGTTGTCTTTCATTACACTATTCTCATGCAGACACAGATTAATTGGGCAGGTCATGTGGTATGTATGTCAGATCATTGCCTGCCAAAGATACTACTCTATGGTAAATTGCAGAAGGGCATACGTTCTTAAGGTGGCCAAACCAAGAGCTACAAAGAGTCATTATAGGTATAACTGAAAGCCAAAGTAAAAATAAAGTAAAGATGTGGTACCATTGACAGATGTTTCTTTTTCACAAGTAAAGTTGTGGTACAAATGACTGATGTTTCTTTTTCACAAGTAAAGATGTGGTACCATTGACAGATATTTCTTTTTCACAAGTAAAGATGTGGTACCATTGACAGATGTTTCTTTTTCAGAAGTAAAGATGTGGTACCATTGTCAGATGTTTCTTTTTCACAAGTAAAGATGTGGTACCAATGACCGATGTTTCTCCTTCACAAGAAGGTCTATATAGAATATCCAGACAAAACATCTGATTAGTTGTTTGATGCCCGTGGGGAGATATGTTCTAACTATGAAGATGAAATATTAGCACTATAAGTTGCCTTGTACCACCTAAAGACCATAGGCTATTTGTTGCCTTTTCATCAAAAGTAAAAAAATATTGTAATTTTTACAGTCTATGTCTGCTCTCCAAGTTCAGAAATGTGATGGACATTGTAAGCTTGAATTAGTTCAAATATATCACCATGCCAACCAGTTGCTCACATCTCATGAAGTCAATAGGCCTATTGTTATGCAGTGGATACTTAACCATTCAAACATACCTGGCAGATAATTTGATTGGTTACCACAAGACCCCCAACGTTACTATTACTAAAAATCATGTTCTGATGTACTAAAGAGAAAGGAAGACTGGTGAACACCCCCCCCCAACCCTCTTGTCTGAGGCCTTGCCTTCATCACTTCCTTGACAAGAATGGTTACTCTTATGAAGTATTTCACTGCTCCCAATGGGGCGTTTTCGCCAACTTTGAGAAACCCTGCCGTATACAAATTATTAGAGCTTATACACCATGATCTCAAGCAGGTAATCGATTTAATGACACATGTCTTACCTGGATGATGTATTAGGTCATTGCTGACGTCTCAGAATAGTTTAGGTCAGCTAAGGTTAACGCACAAGTTCAACTTAGTACAGCTTACTTCAGCAGTATTATTATAGATTACTTCAGCTACTACATTCTTTGGAAAAAACATATATATCGATAGTCTGTACTTGTGTTTAATATTAAACAATCAATACAGATCGTACAAATGTAGAGCGATGAACGTCACAGTCAACTTGAATCACAACAGAAACGTGAAGGGCATTGATTTATTTACAACCCATAAAACAACACAGAAACCCCCCTATGTGACGAAATATTGACGTTGTATAAGAGAAAGTTGTTTTGGGTAATTATATTTTGATTAATTATAATGTAATAATAAGTTTCAATGCATTTATTTTCAATACTGAAACGGCATATTGATAATGTGATAAGATCTATGTTGCATTCATTCACGTAAATATTTATGATTACACCAAATACTTGAAATACAATATTATTATCGGCCTGTTTCATTTTTTTTTATTTTTTTTCACGGCCATTCATTATGTTGTCGTTGGATACGGAATACATGGTTGCAGCATAAACAATCACTTACCTATTCAGATTTATACTTCGCTCTGTTGTATATATTGCGAAATATGAAAACGTCTGCAAATATTAAATATGTGGGCTTAAACTGTACAGAAATTTGCTAACACACACACAGAGAACAGCTGATCAACTCCAGCGACCATCAGCGAAAGCGTCAGTACTTTGTTTACGTATGAATATTTCCTAGAATTTCATTGGATACCACACGACCCCAAAGTTCAAACTGCTACATAATTATACGGTCAACTGCCATATATGGAACGTAGCGGCACGTACTTGTGTAGTGATCACGCGTCGATCACAAAGTACCCGGATAAATATAATCAGACAGATACGATTGGCTGATGCTACTGTTTATGCAATTATTTTTAGATGTGCACGCGGAAACTGGGAGAAAGCCGTTAACCTTTAACATTAGCACAGGCCTTCATAACTTGTGTGTAACAAGGTATCGGCACCAACGGTTATGGTCTGCAGAGATCTCCTCTATCTCAGGGATCTCACAGAAGTCTGAGTTTCAAGGAACATGCTGACCACGTTATCATAAGGGCAGGCAAAGACTTAGCAGTAATGAAGGTTATGGCTGCTGCGCAGTGTGAGCAGAGGTTGTTATTTCTTTTGTGCCAGGGTTTGGTGGTGGCTGTGCTGGAATATGCGGCAATTCTGACTCTTAGCCAAACACAGATTGAAAGACTGGATATAATCCAAAATACAGCAATGCGTTTTATACTTGGGTGCACAAGAGACACATCGACAAGAGCTATGCGGTACCTACTGTCCAACAGCAGAGCCTTCAAATACATGCAGATAAGAAACACCCATTGCATTCCGAAATACAGAAAGTTAAAGTTAGCAGATGAAGGTAGTGTGATGAAGACTTAAGAGAAGGGAGTCGTGGATGGGACGTGCTGAGGATGTCATACAAAGCATGTGCAGATTGCATTTTGTGACAGTAGGTGCGGAATGGATAGGTTTAGCCACATATTTCTAAAGTTGTTTGAGAGTAGTAATATCACTTAGCAGAGAACGGTGTCCCACAGCTGTGGAGAAAGAGGCGCAGGCTTTGGTCAGTGAGAATACCAAAGAGAGGGATGTGATAATATACACTGACGGGTCTGTGATTAGACATGTTCGCGGTGCTTGGGCCTTCACAGCTCGATGCGCAAATGAAACGATCAGGGAGGAGAGAGGGGCCTTTGCTGTTACTACGAGTAGCATGACTAGGCGGTGACTAGGGCATTTGAGTGGATATGCACACAGAAGGTAACGCAGATCTGCATCTTTAGTGAATCTATGAGTAGGAAGGTACAAGTGGGTCTCGTTCGCGAACATCGAATTGAGGCCTTGAGAAAGGCTAGGCTGAAAGTAGTTACATTTATTTTCGTGCCGGGACATGTGGGTGCTCGATGCAATGAAAGAGCGGATCAACTGGAGTCATACGCGATTGTGACACATGGTGATGGGGTAATGGATCGTGCTGACGTTTTGAACTCTTTAAGAGATATAGCACGCGACTAATGTGGATGATGATTCCTTTTCAATGGCCAGGATTAAAGATCAGGGTTTGAAATGCGATGTTGTTAGAAGTGAACATTTTGGAGGTCGCAGAAGAATGATGGTCAACCAAATTAGGACCGGTACTGTCAGCAGAAGTGTAACGGCGGATACACTAAAGGAGAGATCGAATGAACTAAGGATGTGTCCAGTTTGCAGTGATTATGATCCGACGACTAACTAACTAAATGCTTTGCTGTAATCTTCTTCCTTCTTTTGCGTTCGTTCTCAAACTCCTGCAGATTATCAGGATGTAGTACAGAGAACGGAATGCGTTGTGTCATAGTTTACATCATTGCTGCGATATCTGCGCCTTTCGGCCTGACACATCCGACTTCAGCATGACTTTGGGTCACTGACCCTATATGGGATAGCCAACTCCATACCATAACCTCATTAGTCGCCTTTTACGACATGCGTGGAAGGTAAACAGTTTTGCTATTCTTTGCTCCCCGACAACACAAGGGCGTTACTGTAATCTATGAAGCACAATGTTGTACTTCTATGGGCCTCCCCATTAATGTACTTACTATATATTGGGAATTTCTTGTGCTTCCGCCACGGCGCCATTGACCCACGCTACTGGTATCACTTCTATTTCTATGATGGTATTTTTCTAATTCACTGCACTTTGCGTTTAACAAATCCTTTTTTAGCCGTGTTGCATTTATGTTTAATTTCTTTTTTCATCTATTAAACATAAAACTGGGGGGGGGGGGTATTGACACCAAATGGCGGTTTCTCATTTTGTTTCCGTTGCGTATCAATATCAGAAACGCCCGTGTGTTGTCGGAGTCCAAAAAAGGAGGGGAAAAAATAGCACCACAGCGACCTGTCATGCGTGTCGAAAGAGACGACCAAGGACGTTTGGGGGGGGGGGGTGGTACTGTTAGTCCATCCCATAGAAGGTAAAGGTAACCCAGAAGCCGTGATGAAGCCGGATGTCAAACTGTAAGTCATGTCACAATGCATTCCGTTCCCTGGAATACAACCTGCTATTATGCATGAGTTTGTGGACAAGCGCTGAAGAAACCGTGGGTATCAAAATACTAAACTATAGCAAACACCCAAAAGCAGATTGCCTATTTCACGATTTAGGCGCGTTATCCCCTGAACGGAAGTGAAGTGAGGACAGTAAAATGGCGGCCGCTATGAATGGAGTATTGGAAAAAAGCTTACAAGAAAACGTGAAGCAATGCAAATTATTAATGGTTGGCGCTGGTGGAATTGGTTGTGAACTGTTAAAAAATCTTGTTCTCACCGGATTCACTGATATTGAATTGGTAATAATTTGTTGATCATCATTATAGGTAACATCTATTACAAAAAACAAACAAACAAAGAATTTGGAATTTAAATTTTAAAAAACCTTTCTTTTTGAATAATCATAATGATATGAAAACTGGTAAGGCAGTGTCTAGTAAAAACTTAGATGACTTTCAAGTTAATGATCGGAGTAAACTTTATGGCGTACATTGATCACTTTTTAAAAATAATAAGCCTACACGATTTCTGATTGCAAAGTTTCATTCATTCATCATTCGGACATTCCTGATGGCTAATTAAATTAGTAATTAACTTAAAATAAAATAAAACAAATTCGGACTTGTGAAAGTTAGCAGTGAATTGAATTGATGTCCTTAATTTTGTATATCACATCTATCCTCGACTGCATCTTGGTCTTCTTCCTTGTACTACAATGTACTTTATAGACTTGTTTTCAATTATTCCTACACGTCAGACCATCAGAATCTTCTTCTAAAGTTGCACTGTGACTTCAACTTGGGTAAAAGTTGCTTTGGATTCTACACTGTGCTATAAATATCACACAGTTTACATTTTTAACTAGGTGACACAACGCATTTCCATTCTCTGGACTACACCCTGTGCTGGAAATCTTGTAGGATCATTGTCCTTTATAAGAGAGATCCAGTGGGAGTTTGAGAATGAGCGCTGCAGAAGAAAAAGTAGAAAACAGGTCCACCAATTCAAATATTTAGGTACAACAATTACAGCATGTGGAAGAAGTTCAACCGAAATAAGAAGCAGAATAGGGTAGACAAAAACAACATACAAGAAAAATGAAAAATATATTGTGTAATATTACCTTGTCATTAGAGGTGAGGAAGAGAGTTCTGCAGTGCTATATAACTCCTATACTAACATATGGATGCAAGTCTTGGACGATAAACAAACAGGAAAGTGGGAAATTAGAGGCAATAGAGATGTGGTTCTACAGAAGAATGCTGAGAATACCATGGGCTGCCAGAAAAACCAATGCAGAGTGTTGAAAGAGTCAAATGTGAAACGGATCTTAATCAGTAATATAAGAAAAAAGGTAATCTTCATTTTTTGGCCACTTCATGAGACGTTGAGGCTTGGAGAACATAGTCACAACAGGCAAGATTAAAATCAACAGAGACAGAGGGTGACAACATGAGAAAATATTAGACAGTTTGACAACCTGGCATGGCAGGGAAACAACAGTGATTTTGATACATAATGCTGGAGATAGAGAACTGTGGAGAACCATGATTGCCTACGCTATTCAGCAGGACACATGATGATGATGATGAGAATAGGTTAGGGGAAAAGATACAAATAATACAGCAGAACTGTAAATGATACTCGGTGCATTACATTCTCTGGATTTATCCTGCTAGTTGGCTGGAGTTTAAGAATCAGTGCTGAAGATAAAGATCAGGACACAAAATGTAAAGAAAAACACACAAGAAGTGTAGGTTTCCATGGTTGAGGTGATGCACATCACTCAGAACATTCCCTCAACCAAAAAAGAGTTTAATGTCTGGGATGATTCTAATCACAAATGATGTTTAATGTCTGGGATGATTCTAATCACAAGTGATGTTTAATGTCTGGGATGATTCTAATCACAAGTGATGTTTAATGTCTGGGATGATTCTAATCGCAAGTGATGTTTAATGTCTGGGATGATTCTAATCACAAGCGATGTTTAATGTCTGGGATGATTCTAATCGCAAGTGATGTTTAATGTCAGAAATCTTTTCTTCACTTCTTCATGTCTGCACCTTCAGGAAAGTCTTCTGAGTACAACTTTATTGTGTGAAGATCTTCTTTGACTCCTTACATTTTTTATTGCAAAGTTGACCCATCGGACCAATATTTCTCATATTTGATCATACATTTCTGAGGTTTCCCTGCTGAGAAAGTGCCCCATGGTGAAAGTTTAGCACTAATGAAGCCAATGTGTTGCCTGGGCCTGAAATAAGAGTAAAGAATAGCAACACTGTTTATCTTCCATGTATGTCATTAAGAAGTGACTAAGGGGGCTTTTGGTTGGGGAGGGAGGAAGTTGATTGTCCTATCCCATATATGGTCAAAGTTATCCAGAAGCCCATGCTGAAGTTGGATGGGTGGCTGACACGTGCAGGTAGACCTGCATAATTGGAGAACACCCCCCCCCCCTAGATGTCAGAATATCTGGCTGCCCCACCAATCCCAGTGAACATAAATCAGAGCTGGGTTGCTATAGACATCTCTGACAGGAAGGAATGCAGTGCAACTAAAGCCCATGACTCTGACTTTGCATGTTGTGGAAAGGTAGAAAAGCTACAAAACCCCAAAAATGTACTCCCTCTCTGCATAGGAAACTTCTTTTCAAAGCATTGCAAACCACTGACAGATGACATATCAGGTAGGAGACTTCTTTTCAAAGTATTGCAAACCACTGACAGATGACATATCAGGTAGGAGACTTCTTTTCAAAGTATTGCAAACCACTGACAGATGACATATCAGGTAGGAGACTTCTTTTCAAAGTATTGCAAACTGCTGATAGATGACATATCAGGTAGGAGACTTCTTTTCAAAGTATTGCAAACTGCTGACAGATGACATATCAGGTAGGAGACTTCTTTTCAAAGCATTGCAAACTGCTGACAGATGACATATCAGGTAGGAGACTTCTTTTCAAAGCATTGCAAACTGCTGACAGATGACATATCAGGTAGGAGACTTCTTTTCAAAGTATTGCAAACTGCTGACAGATGACATATCAGGTAGGAGACTTCTTTTCAAAGCATTGCAAACTGCTGACAGATGACATATCAAGTAGGAGACTTCTTTTCAAAGCATTGCAAACTGCTGACAGATGACATATCAGGTAGGAGACTTCTTTTCAAAGCATTGCAAACTGCTGACAGATGACATATCAGGTAGGAGACTTCTTTTCAAAGCATTGCAAACTGCTGACAGATGACATATCAGGTAGGAGACTTCTTTTCAAAGCATTGCAAACCACTGACAGATGACATATCAGGTAGGAGACTTCTTTTCAAAGTATTGCAAACTGCTGACAGATGACATATCAGGTAGGAGACTTCTTTTCAAAGTATTGCAAACTGCTGACAGATGACATATCAGGTAGGAGACTTCTTTTCAAAGTATTGCAAACTGCTGACAGATGACATATCAGGTAGGAGACTTCTTTTCAAAGTATTGCAAACTGCTGACAGATGAAGTCGTGTGTGTATAAAATAATATTCTGGAGAAACAACCTGATTGCAGTAGAGCTAATTTCTGGCTGAGGATGGAAACAGAAACATGAGAAAAGTTTATTATTACAGCAGTGTTTATATTAATTTCAACATTTTTTCTTCCATTTTTATTTCCAGGTTGATCTGGATACCATTGATGTTAGCAATCTGAACAGGCAGTTCCTGTTTCGTAAAGAACATGTTGGAAAATCAAAAGCCGAGGTACATACAGTTTGATTGAAAACTGATCATAATTTGTTATTAGTCATTCTAGTGTTATGATTCTTGTTGAATGTGGGTGCTGTAACGGAAGCATGTCCTTCATTAATTGCTAGATTACACCATTTTAACCACTTGACTATACCATCTCTAACCACTTGACATCACCATTACACTAATCACTTGACTTCATAATTACACTAATCACTTGACTTCACCATCACTCTAACCACGTGACTAAAACATTATTATTCTTCTGTGTTCGTTCTCAAACTCCTGCAGATTAGCAGGATATAGTCTGGAGAAATGAATGCGTTGTGTCATGGTTTACAGCATGGCTGTGTTTTTGTTTGTTTTGTTTTGTATTTGCTCTATCATAATCATCACAGTTATTCGTGCAATTTCCGCTGGGAGCATAGTTACGTTGTGCCACCGTTATGCGCCTTGTAGGCCCAGCACAGCCTATTCGGCATGCCGTGACATTTTGAATGGGTTACCTTAGCCTGTGACAGATTTCTATCTGTTGCCAAGTGGCGAGTGTGTACTGACTCAGCACCGAGACGATTTGCCCTTTGCATCTATCTTGCGTGAGGTGTTCCGCAGTCTGTGAACTTGTCGTGTAATTAGACGTATTGTGCCTGTGCCCAACGGGTATTGAACCTTTTCTCTCCACGAGCATGATTCCGTTATAAGAAAAACTCGACAGTAAAGTTGGGCCCAGGCTGGGATCACCAGTAACTAAAAGCTTGTCACGAGCAAACAGTACTTTAGTTCTGATTTCCTTGAAGCATTTTCCGTTCTCTTTGCACATGATGCTGCCTTCTAGCGCTGTGCTTCCCTCTCAGTATACTCATTATGTTATCCTTATGGTGACAGACGCATTGATTCTTAATATTTCTCATAACATCTGCCCACTTCGTAATATCTGTATTGGCCGTCCCTCCAATGTTTCTGCCGAACTGACTAGCTTCACTGTGTGTCGACAGTGCTGCTGCATGTGTTGGCGCAGAGGTGTCGGAGATATCGCTTGTCTTTTTGCAGTAAAATCTCTTTCCATCTGCTACCTCCAAATTTACGGACACAATCCCCAAAAGTTTTAGCCAGAATCGGCATGAGCAGCTGTATTTCTGTTTCTAAAGTGCACCACAGGGAGATGCTTTTGGGATCTTGGTTATCTGCTAACCCTGAGTCTGCCAAGAGCAATGTGGTACTCTTTGCACCCCATTGCTATATCTGGTTCTTTCAGCCTGATAATCTGGCTTCAGCATAGCTTACACATATCCGGCAACACACGGGCGGCCATCACTCTAACTCTACTACACCATCACTTTCATCAATTGACTACACCACTCTCACCACTTGGCTACACTATAACTCTTACCACTTGGCTACACTATAACTCTCACCACTTGGCTACCCTATAACTCTTCACCAATTGACTACACCACTCTCACCAATTGACTACACTATAACTCTCACCAATTGACTACACCACTCTCATCAATTGACTACACTATCACTCTAACTACTTGACTATACCATCACTCTAACCATAACCACTTGACTACACCACCACTCTAACTACTTGACAACACCATCACTCTAACCATAACCACTTGACTACACCATCATAAACTCCCTTAACACAAGCATTCCTCTGTGACAGCAAACCTTATGTGTCACCTGGGTTACTTCAACTGAAGAGGACAGCCTATTCTTTTCTCAGAAATGCTATGTGTCACCTGGGTTACTTCAACTGAAGAGGACAGCCTATGCTATTCTCAGAAATGCTATGTGTCACCTGGGTTACTTCAACTGAAGAGGACAGCCTATGCTATTCTCAGAAATGCTATGTGTCACCTGGGTTACTTCAACTGAAGAGGACAGCCTATGCTATTCTCAGAAATGCTATGTGTCACCTGGGTTACTTCAACTGAAGAGGACAGCCTATTCTTTTCTCAGAAATGCTATGTGTCACCTGGGTTACTTCAACTGAAGAGGACAGCCTATGCTATTCTCAGAAATGCTATGTGTCACCTGGGTTACTTCAACTGAAGAGGACAGCCTTTACTTTTCTCAGAAATGCTATGTGTCACCTGGGTTACTTCAACTGAAGAGGACAGCCTATGCTATTCTCAGAAATGCTATGTGTTACCTGGGTTACTTCAACTGAAGAGGACAGCCTATACTTTTCTCAGAAATGCTATGATCTGTTAAGAGATACTTGCTCACAGCTAAAGTCATTATTTCATCATAGATCATAAATCATCAATATGATTTATGGAAACCTGTTTGTGACAAAAATGACATTTTTTTAATTGGTATAGATCCTGACTAAGTACCTTCCATTAAATATTTAGGAGATTTTACTTTGTATTGTTTGACAGGTTGCTCGAGAAAGTGCCTTGAAGTTTAACCCAAATGCTAATATTGTAGCCAATCACAGCAATATTTTCAAGTAAGTGCCGAAAACATACCAAATAGCAACTCTAAGCATAATAGTACAGCAAAGTTTATAATTATTTTGCGTTTATTCTCACTCATGCAGATTAGCAGGATGTATGCCTGTGTGTTGCTGGGTCTGAAAGGGGAGCAAAGAATAGTGACACTGTTTACCTTCCATGCATGTCATAGGTGGCGACTAAGGTTTTTTGGATGGAGATGGTTATCCCATCTCTCAGATGTGTCAGGCAGAAAGGGACAGAAATCGCAGCTAAGCTGTAAAACCTTGACATTCTGTACTCCAGACTACATCCTGCTAATATGTAGGAGTGTGAGAGAGAACACAGAAGAATAGCTTACTTGGAGGAAAAGTATTTAAGATGGCGGAGTAAGCAGCTGTGCAATATTCCATTTTTCTTGAAGTCTCCTGTAGCAGTATCCTTCCCTGAACTGTTACTATGGTGTGCCAATGTTTCTTTCTAAAATCAAGATCCCAGTGAGATCAATAAAGGTAAAGCAAAATTCATTAGTGACATGAATTCACATCTTAGGTAAGATAAGATGGTGGATAAATAACTGTTTCAGATAATGTAGACACAGAAAGCTTGGAATATGTTGCGTGGATGAATGTTGTTTCTTGGAATATGTTGCGTGGATGAATGTTGTTTCTATTTTGTGTGGAGGACATTTCTTGGAATATGTTGCGTGGATGAATGTTGCTGTATTTCAGAATGCAATGGGTGTTCCTTATCTACATGTATTTGAAGGTACGCCCGTGCACAGCAATACTGTAATCTGCCAGGTCTAAGAGAGTTAGTATGATTTAATGTCATATTTAAGAGTTAACATGATTGAATATCAAGTCTAAGAGAGTAATCATGATTTAATGTCATATTTAAGAGTTAACATGATTGAATGTCAAGTCTAAGAGAGTAATCATGATTTAATGTCATATTTAAGAGTTAACATGATTGAATGTCAAGTTTAAGAGTGTGTGTATGATTGTCATCTTTTAGTGTTAACATGATTGATATGCATGTGAGTGCTATCCAGATTTAATGTCAGGTTTAAGAGAGTTTGATTGATTAAATGTCATATTTTATAGTGTTAACGCCCGAAAGGGTAGAAAAGAATAGCAACACTGTTTACTTTCCATGCATGTCTTAAGAGGCGATTAAGGAGGTTATGGGGTGAAGTTGGCTGTCTCCTTCCATAAGGGGTCAAAGTGACCCAAAGCCATGCTGAGGCCGGATGTGTCAGTCTGAAAGGTGCAGATATCGCAGCGATGCTGTAAATCATGACACTGCATTCCGTTCTCTGGCCTACATCCTGCTAATCTGCAGGAGTTTGAGAACGGACACAGAAGAAATAGTGTTAACGTGATTGAATGTCAAGTTTACGAGTTAATATGATTGAATGGCAGGTTTTAGGGTTAACATTATTGAATGTTATGTTTCCACTGTGTTTCCGGGGGTCGGAAATTGTAACAGATAATAGTGACACTGTTTCCGTCGGACTAAGGTTTCTGAGATAAAGTTGGCTGTCCTATCCCATAGGAGAATAAAAGTAACCCAGAAACTATGCTGGAGTCAGATATGTCGGGTTGAAAGGTGCAGTTATTGCAGCCAAACTGTAAACCGTGATACAATCCATTTCATTGTCTGGGCTACATTCTACTAATCTGCAGGAATTTGAGACTGAACGTAGCAGGTCATTGTTTAGAGTATTGAATGTCAGAAGTATTAGAGTGTTAACATTAATGCCAGAAGTATTAGAGTGTTAACATGAATGTCAGAAGTATTAGTGTTAACATAAATGCAGAAGTATCAGTGTCAACATAAATGTCAGAAGTATTAGAGTGTTAACATGAATGTCAGAAGTATTAGAGTGTTAATATTAATGCCTGAGGTATTAGAGTGTTAACATTAATGCCAGAAGCATTTGAGTGTCAACATTAATGCCAGAAGTATTAGTGTTAACATAAATGCAGAAGTATCAGTGTCAACATAAATGTCAGAAGTATTAGAGTGTTAACATGAATGCCAGAAGTATTAGAGTGTTAACCTAAATATCATAGTGTAAAATTGCTTTCTTGTTTCTCCCCAAAAACAGTGCAGAGTTTGGGCTTGATTTCTTCAATCAGTTCAAGTTGGTCTTGAATGCTCTGGACAATAGAGGTTTGTATTTCATTCAATGTGTCCTAGTTCTTCAGTTTATGACAGCTACATAAACCACAAGTCAGCAGGTCAGATTTGGCCCTCTACTACATTATTTTAGGGA
Source organism: Meghimatium bilineatum (assembly GCA_034231615.1). Taxonomy (NCBI): domain Eukaryota; kingdom Metazoa; phylum Mollusca; class Gastropoda; order Stylommatophora; family Philomycidae; genus Meghimatium; species Meghimatium bilineatum. Next base: position 734,638 of record CM067310.1, on the reverse strand, counting down.
GTGTGGGGGTTAAACACTGAAAATTCTATTTAAGGAGTTGCAAGTAGTGGAGGGGGGGGGTGCGAAATACTGAAATTTAGATTTCAGTGGTCTAGATGTCTTCGTTCATTGGTTTTCAAACTCTTAAGATTAGCAGGATGTAGTTCAGAAATAGGAATTAATTGTGTTATGGTTTACAGATTGGTTCTGGTATCTATCTCTGTTGGCCTGACACATCTGACTTCAGCATGGCCTTGAATCACCTTGACCCTTTATGGTAATAGTTTCCGTATTGAGAACTGCATGGAAAGAGTAGAAAACAAAGGTTCTGACAAAATATATGAAAAAAGAAAAAAGTATGGAAATAAAAATGAGAGAAATAAAATATTTTGAACACATTCTTCATCTTGTTCACAGTTTGACATGTCTACGCAGCAAGCCCAGTTTTCTTAATAAATACTGCTGTATTTGAAAGCTCCTTGGTGTTCCCATACAGATTTTTGTTGATATCCGACTGTGTGGCCCAGTGTTCTTCCCTTAACTGGTTTAGTGTATTGCAGTCTTGTGAGATATATTCTGCTGTCTCTGCAGCCTGCCTACAAGGAGGATGGAACCAGTATTAGTCTATTTAAGGGGCTGTTTAGTCTGTTGTGTCCTGTTTTGAGGCGGAAGATAATAACCTGCTTAACTCTGTTGAGATAGTGATAATTGTCTTTTGGGTAGTCGACTTTCCTAATAGCTTTGATGAGGGTACTCTTTTCTTGGTAGGTGATTTTTTTGGTCTTTTTGTTCCTGTGTTGCTCCATCTTTTGCCAGCCTATTTGCCTCTTATTTTCCTGGTATGCCACAGTGGGGTGGTATCCATTCTCTTATTACCCTTCTTTGGATGCTCATTTCTCATATAGCTTTTATCAGGTTTGGGAGTTTATCGCTATCCAGGGCTTGTAAGATAGACATTGCATCAGTAAGAAACACCACCTGAGAATCGTGTTGCTGCACATAACTGGAATTTTCAATATTATGTCAGTTTTGTGGTGATAAAGATTTTTTTGAATGAACGTCCCAACAATGGCAAGTTTACAAGTTGTTGCTGAAAGGGAAAGATCATGCTCCCAGAACTACAAAACATCCATGGTAATGCTGGAGTATCCCGAGTTCCTGCGCATGATTTCTCCCTGATAATACATACCCAAAATAGATGATTTATCTACAGTAACCGGTTTCCTTATTTAGTATTTACACCCTAAACCCTAAATACACATTTGTGTGCTCGAGTATTTGCTCTTATAATAGCGCTCTTTCTTTTGTGTCTATGGGAGCAACAATTACGGATTGTCACGGTTGAGGTCCATATTTTAACAAATAATATTCTTGGCTATGCTACGGAGCTTCGTGCACTGGCCAAGTTCTGCATAGGTTAACCAACATAGAACCAGAACCATCAGCCGTTATACCCTGAGAGATTTACTGAAGCGGAGATCGAAGCACCTATGGACATGTCTGTGTACCTAATGTTTTAAAAGTTCATGGACAAACGTATCATCGACTTCGCATATAGAACCGCCATACAACAAAGTTCCACAGTTCGCTCAGTTGTATCTTTTGGATTGTACTCAAGCAACAGACATTCGACAAGTGCACTCAGCAAATACTACACGCGAAAGGGAAATTCTTGATAAAATTCATCAATTTTTTTCGTCAACATGATAGACTAGCACAGTTTAACTAGCATAAGTTAATGCGTGATATCGAAACATTAACAATTCAGAATGCTGCACAAACTGACAGAGAAATCTCAACAGTAATCTTTTGTAATAGTAATCCTTCAATCTGATCAACGTTGCTATAACGAACCAACATCTAATGAGGTTGCATTGGATTTCATTAACGAAGATGGAGAACTACCCTTTAACTTTCACTTTTATTCCTTCCTAAAATATTGGCTATAGACTGTATGATGTCATACTCGTTTTTTCTTCCCATAAGGTGAGCCGGGTTGGCAATGTGAGGCATATCAGGATAAAAAACCAATAAATTTCGTCATGATGGGTCCCGACAGGATCCGAACAAATCTAGTTTTATATATATATATATATATATATATGGCTAAAAAACTCAGCTGTATGGGTCGGCGAAGTTCGAACTGTACCTACTAAAATCACATCTCATCTTCCGTCATCTCTATTCGGTAAGAGATCTGCCTCATCTCATAGACAACATTAAAAGAGAGCACCCAATTTCTTGGTCACCTGTTTTATATGTGACCGCCAGACAGCTCTGATTGGTTAGCCTGTTTCCTGGCTATACTTGCTTGCATGGATCAATCCATCTGCTACTGAAATAGGTGAGCTAGAGAACTAAAAATTATTCCCAGATAAACAAATGTATCGAATTCCAAAAATTGATTATTGACTGATCTTGCAACTACCAACAGCTGAGTCTGTTCTGTCCCTCTATATATGTACCATACGAAAAGACTGTTACATATGCTCCACAGGGTACTAAAGTGAAGAGTGTGCATAGGAAAGGTACAAGTGATGGCAGGAACGGGGGAGGAGGATGTTTAAACATATTTTGTTATGTATTGCTCACTAATTCAGTGTTGAGAAACTGATAGCGACACAGGACAGAGTGGTATAGACAAATTCTTATAGAGGTCTTGTTCCATGATGACATGAAGTAGTGATATATTTTACAAAGACATTTTCAGTGTTGTCATTTTGTGTTGTCAGCCGCACGCAACCATGTAAACCGCATGTGCCTAGCAGCAGATGTACCGTTGATCGAGAGTGGAACAGCTGGATATCTAGGTCAGGTTGCCGTCATTAAGAAGGTCAGTTTTGTAACAAATCTTTGGCTGTATGTGTGTTTATGTTAACAGAATTGGCAGAAGTATTAAGTAAGTATAGGAAAATAAAATATAAACATTGTTAAATAGCAATTTGACGTACAGAACACAGAACCCATGTTTCGAACCACTAAGTCCAGCTGAGACTACATGTCAGCCATGTGGGAATCGACAGGTCCGGAATACAACAAAAAGATGATAAGAGGCGAGAACAACTGGAATGTGAGTGGTTACATGTAGAATAAATACAAAGTAATATGACAATAGAAAACAAATAAAGTAAAAATCAAGGTTAATAAATAAAATAAAATTACAACTGTCTTAAATGAATCAATTTGTATTTTCAAATTTTGTATTTTCTTACTGTATTGTATTGTAGTGATGCAGCACATTCTGTTCTCTGGACAATGCCTTCTAATCTGCAGAATAAACACAGAAGATGTGTTTCTACACCTTGATCTCTTGAAGGATGGACATTGAACATTTTGAATGGGTGACATTTAACAAAGATAGAAAGTTATTGACAACAGATGGGAAGAGAGTGTCGCGACTGGGCTGCCAACAGAACAGGGAATGATCCAAGAACACATACTGCAGCACTCGAAGCTACACAGTACAATAATTTACACAGACGGCTCAGTAACATAAGAAACAAACAGGTGTGGTTGGGGTTTCGTGGCCTACCAAAATGGAAATAAATTATCTGAGAAGTCCGCTATCTGAGAAGTCCGCTGCCTACCCCACTACAACATCAAGCATGAGAATGGAAATAGAAGCGGTGACAGCAGCTCTCACTTGGCTGGCGATGCAACCACTGGGTTTAACGACTCAGTGATATCGGATTCTCAAAGTATGCCGTGCAAGATAGAAAAGTGCAGGATTAGAACTGAATGGGTCACTCTTCTCGACAATGCGCAGAGCATTATGTGGATCTACTGTCTAGGTCATACTGGGGTCAGGGGAAATGAAAGAGCCGATGTGTTAGCTGGTAAAGCCTTGGTGAACAGCACCGAAATAAGAAAAGATAGGATTAAATTTGTTTGATCAGTCATAGATACCCTACGAGTAGACGAGGAGGAGGTTGAATGAGACAATGTACATATTCTGAGAATTTTAGAAATTAGAGGAATTAGAGGCAATGAGAGAAAGTCCTCCCTCTCCGGAAAGATCAGAAGAATGCATAATCAGCAACTGACTAGGACACTGAGCGTATATACTTTTAGATGGCTGGCAGAATGGCAAGAAGTGCATATATGGGAATGCCCCCAGGACTGTGACACTTGTTCCAAATCAAGAACATTTTGACTACTAGTTCATTTAGCTTTATTGATGGATGAACATAGAACATTTTGACTACTAGTTCGTTTGGCTTGATTGATGGGTGAACTAGTAGTCAAAATGTTTTATGTTTTTACACCTTGATTGATAGATGGACATAGAACATTTTGACTACTAGTTCATTTGGCTTGATTGATTGATGAAAATCTTTGTGCATCTCAAATTAGATAAGGATGTTTTCATTTTAGGGAGGTAAATGTTTTGAGTATGAAATTATGAGAAAAACACACTGGCCCATTGGAAGACCCACTGGAACCTAAGTTCCGTGGATCTCTGTATGAGATGTAAAGGATGGAGAAGTTTGTTGAGGAGAAAAATGTATAGATATAGACATTTTAAGAAAACAAAAGAAAAATTGTGAAGAGAAACTGAAAATATTTCAGTGTTCGTGATTTGAATTTTATTGAGAGATTGAAGTTTATTTTTAAATTCACTGATTTAGGGGCTGACAGAATGCTATGAATGCCAACCAAAGCCCACGCAGAAAACCTTCCCAGGATGTACCATCAGAAACACACCCTCAGAGCCCATCCACTGTGTGGTTTGGGCCAAACACCTTTTCAAGTAAGCAGAAGTAGTAGGCACTATTCCGTCTTTACAGACGATAGTATTATTGTTGCTATAAGAAATATCATCTACGATCCATGGCCATGATGGATGTGACTGACAAGATTAATCTGAGCCGCAAAGGAATATGTACAAGGAATCACATGCCCACTTGTACCAACGTGTGCTGTTGTGTGTCTTCTTAGACATGTAGCCCATGAAGTATCTGCTATCACTTCCTCCTTTGTCCTGATTCCTGATCTTTGCCCTTCATGCAACACTTCATGGCAATCTGTTCCCGTGATTCCTCATCAATGCCTGTAACATGCATATCACGTTTGCATATGTCCTTGTACTGAAATTGTGATCAACCCTGAAATCTTTTCCCAGACTAATTCTCCATAAAGTAGATCCTTTGATATTTTACCATCTTCCATCCTCCTAGTGTGTCCCATCTTCCATCCTCCTAGTGTGTCCCATCCTTCTCGTGTGTCCCATCTTCCATCCTCCTAGTGTGTCCCATCTTCCATCCTCCTAGTGTCCCATCTTCCATCCTCCTAGTGTGTCCCATCTTCCATCCTCCTAGTGTGTCCCATCTTCCATCCTCCTAGTGTGTCCCATCTTCCATCCTCCTAGTGTGTCCCATCTTCCATCCTAGTGTGTCCCATCTTCCATCCTCCTAGTGTGTCCCATCTTCCATCCTCCTAGTGTGTCCCATCCTTCTCGTGTGTCCCATCTTCCATCCTCCTAGTGTGTCCCATCTTCCATCCTCCTAGTGTCCCATCTTCCATCCTCCTAGTGTGTCCCATCTTCCATCCTCCTAGTGTGTCCCATCTTCCATCCTCCTAGTGTGTCCCATCTTCCATCCTCCTAGTGTGTCCCATCTTCCATCCTAGTGTGTCCCATCTTCCATCCTCCTAGTGTGTCCCATCTTCCATCCTCCTAGTGTGTCCCATCTTCCATCCTAGTGTGTCCCATCTTCCATCCTCCTAGTGTGTCCCATCTTCCATCCTCCTAGTGTGTCCCATCTTCCATCCTCCTAGTGTGTCCCATCTTCCATCCTCCTAGTGTGTCCCATCTTCCATCCTAGTGTGTCCCATCTTCCATCCTCCTAGTGTGTCCCATCTTCCATCCTCCTAGTGTGTCCCATCTTCCATCCTAGTGTGTCCCATCTTCCATCCTCCTAGTGTGTCCCATCTTCCATCCTCCTAGTGTGTCCCATCTTCCATCCTCCTAGTGTGTCCCATCTTCCATCCTCCTAGTGTGTCCCATCTTCCATCCTAGTGTGTCCCATCTTCCATCCTCCTAGTGTGTCCCATCTTCCATCCTCCTAGTGTGTCCCATCCTTCTCGTGTGTCCCATCTTCCATCCTCCTAGTGTGTCCCATCTTCCATCCTCCTAGTGTCCCATCTTCCATCCTCCTAGTGTGTCCCATCTTCTATCCTCCTAGTGTGTCCCATCTTCCATCCTCCTAGTGTGTCCCATCTTCCATCCTCCTAGTGTGTCCCATCTTCCATCCTAGTGTGTCCCATCTTCCATCCTCCTAGTGTGTCCCATCTTCCATCCTCCTAGTGTGTCCCATCCTTCTCGTGTGTCCCATCCTCCTAGTGTGTCCCATCTTCCATCTTCCTAGTGTGTCCCATCTTCCATCCTCCTAGTGTGTCCCATCTTCCTAGTGTGTCCCATCTTCCATCCTCCTAGTGTGTCCCATCTTCCATCCTCCTAGTGTGTCCCATCTTCCATCCTCCTAGTGTGTCCCATCTTCCATCCTCCTAATGTGTCCCATCCATCGGAGTCTGCGCAGACCAACATCAGACCTATCTGTAATATCAAGTAAGTGAATAGTATAATATATATGTACAAAAATTACCAAGAGTAGAACTTGCATGATATGAACAAAGACAGGCATGAACTTGCATGATATGAACAAAGGCAGTCATGAACAAAGACAGTCATGAACTTACATGATATGAACAAAGATAGGCATATTTGACTTAAAAGACACACACTTTACAATTGGAATCCATACTCTAGGGATTTTCAACCTTTTCAGATGACGAGCAACTCAATAGAGAACTCAGGACTGTCCTGTGACAGATCTGGTAACTGCTTAGAGAACTCTGGACTATGTCCTGTGACAGATCTGGTAACTGCTTAGAGAACTCTGGACTATGTCCTGTGACAGATCTGGTAACTGCTTAGAGAACTCTGGACTATGTCCAGGTTACAGAACTTTTAGCTGCCTGGAGAATTCAGGACTTTGTCCTGGTTACAGAACTGGCAACTGCATGGAGAACTCGGGCACGTGTATATGACTGTGTGTGTGTTTAAAAAAAACCAAAAACAAGTTATCAATTTTTTAATTGGTTACTTTCTGTGTATTTGCAGTCAACTTTGTGTGTATTTGCAGTCAACTTTTTGTGTATTTGCAGTCGACTTTGTGTGTATTTGCAGTCAACTTTGTGTGTATTTGCAGTCAACTTTTTGGAGAGAATGACCCAGATGAAGACGTATCACCAGACACAGAAGACCCTGAACTGGCAGGTACCTCCCCCCCTTATCAACTTCTTTTTTGAAATGTGTGCAGTATAAATATGTGTGTGTTCTTCTGCGTTGAGCATCTGTGGTCATGCTATATTGTCAGACCTGTCATCAAGACAAAGTCCACTGTCTTCTCCAGGTCGGACCGGCTGCCCCATAGCTTTTGCCTCAAGTCTGTATCCTCTGGCCAGGTCTGCTGTCTCTGCTCTTAGTATGTTGGGCAGTTCTGAAGTATGTGTTCCGGGGTTTGGGTTCCGGATCCACATGGACATTTATCTGTGTTGTGTGTTTGTGCAACTCATCATCTACATTGTTTCTCAAACTCCTGCTGCCTAGCAAGATGTAGTCCAGAATATAAAGTACGCTTTGTAATGGTTTGCAGCTTGACTGTGATGTCTGTATCTTTCGGCCTGCCATATCGAACTCCATTGACTTATGCTTCATTTTGACTTTCTATGGGATGGCATGGCCATATCCTTTCTTAAACCTCTTTAATTGCTTCTTGTGACATACATGGTGGATCACAGTAGTGCTATTCTTTGTTTGGCTTTTAATCCTGGCAAAATGCGGGCAATCATCATCAGTCTTGAGACAGCATTGCCAAAGAACAATCAACTTTGATTCTTGTTTTTCTTCATAGAAGGGTCTGTGAATTCTTCTGCTGAATTCAACCTATAACCACGTACATTTCTCTGTGTGATTTTATCTTAACAAAAGTTGCTGGTAGGATGTAGCCAGGGGATTCTTAAAGTCACAGACAGCTCTTGGGTTGGTCAAATGGGTATCAGAACAGTTCTGGGAAAGTTAAAAGCAACATGTGTGGTGCTGATCTCTTCAAATACAGGTTGAGTGTAAGGCCTGTGTTTTAAGTTATTAGACCTGTGACATGGTGAATACAAGCCTGTAATACTGTAAATACAGGACTGTAATATGGTGAATACAAGCCTGTAATACTGTAAATACAGGCCTGTAATATGGTGAATACAAGCCTGTAATATGGTGAATACAAGCCTGTAATATGGTGAATACAAGCCTGTAATATGGTGAATACAAGCCTGTAATATGGTGAATACAAGCCTGTAATATGGTGAATACAAGCCTGTAATATGGTGAATACAAGCCTGTAATATGGTGAAAGTAAGCAGCTAACCTGTAATCTTGTGAATAAAAGTCTGTGATACAGTGAATAAAAGTCTGTGATACAGTGAATAAAAGTCTGTGATACAGTGAATAAAAGTCTGTGATACAGTGAATACAAGTCTGTGATACATTGAATAAAAGTCTGTGATACAGTGAATAAAAGTCTGTGATACAGTGAATAAAAGTCTGTGATACATTGAATAAAAGTCTGTGATACAGTGAATAAAAGTCTGTGATACATTGAATAAAAGTCTGTGATACAGTGAATACAAGTCTGTGATACAGTGAATAAAAGTCTGTGATACATTGAATAAAAGTCTGTGATACAGTGAATACAAGTCTGTGATACAGTGAATAAAAGTCTGTGATACATTGAATAAAAGTCTGTGATACAGTGAATACAAGTCTGTGATACAGTGAATAAAAGTCTGTGATACAGTGAATAAAAGTCTGTGATACAGTGAATACAAGTCTGTGATACAGAGAATAAAAGTCTGTGATACAGTGAATAAAAGTCTGTGATACAGTGAATAAAATTCTGTGATACAGTGAATACAAGTCTGTGATACAGTAAATACAAGTCTGTGATATGTTCAACACAAGCAGAGTGTAAAGTCTATATTCATGATTAAACTCCTGCATTCATGGATAAACTCCTGCATTCATGGTTAAACTCCTGCATTCATGGTTAAACTCCTGCATTCATGGTTAAACTCCTGCATTCATGGATAAACTCCTGCATTCATGGTTAAACTCCTGCATTCATGGTTAAACTCCTGCATTCATGGATAAACTCCTGCATTCATGGTTAAACTCCTGCATTCATGGATAAACTCCTGCATTCATGGTTAAACTCCTGCATTCATGGTTAAACTCCTGCATTCATGGATAAACTCCTGCATTCATGGTTAAACTCCTGCATTCATGGTTAAACTCCTGCATTCATGGATAAACTCCTGCATTCATGGTTAAACTCCTGCATTCATGGTTAAACTCCTGCATTCATGATTAAACTCCTGCATTCATGGTTAAACTCCTGCATTCATGATTAAACTCCTGCATTCATGATTAAACTCCTGCATTCATGATTAAACTCCTGCATTCATGGTTAAACTCCTGCATTCATGGTTAAACTCCTGCATTCATGGTTAAACTCCTGCATTCATGGTTAAACTCCTGCATTCATGGTTAAACTCCTGCATTCATGGTTAAACTCCTGCATTCATGGTTAAACTCCTGCATTCATGATTAAACTCCTGCATTCATGATTAAACTCCTGCATTCATGATTAAACTCCTGCATTCATGGTTAAACTCCTGCATTCATGGTTAAACTCCTGCATTCATGGTTAAACTCCTGCAGATTCACAAAATGTAGTCCGGAGAATGGAATGTGTTCTATCATGATTTACAGCTTAGCTACGATATCTGCGTCTTTTTTGGCCTGATACAACTTCAGCATTTCTTCTGGGTTATTATTGATCCCATATGTGATGTGATAGCCAACTCCATCTCAAAACCTCCTTAGTCCAGGCTTATGACATGCATGGAAGGTAAACAGTATTGCTATTTTCTACCACCTTTTCAGGCCCTGGTAACATAGTGTTAAGTCTGTATTTTATGAGGTCAGTCAGAGGTACACCCGTAGCGAGTGTTCTGTTAGCTCGTAGTAAGAGCACATAACCTATACTGTATTCTCTTGATTAAACAGGCCATAACTTGTTTAAACCCCATATTCACTACCATTTTAATACAATTTATTTCCAGCTATGTTGTACAGAAGTATGTGGATAGGTACAGGAGAAGAAAATGTGGCGTCATCAAGTGGTGAGTCCAACTTTTTAATATTGTGCATAGTTTCATTCAGATCTCATTTGAACTTCGCGCTACATACTGAGAGATCCCCCCGATCTCAAGGGGGGGGGGGGCCTCTCTCTCAGTGTGTAGATGGCACATAATGGATCCGCAAGTAGACCTAGCTTCTGTGAAATACATCTTTATCAATATTTTGTTTCATTAAATAATGTACGTATTTGTTTCATGAAAAAGATTTGCTTAACCTGTACCCATGGATATATAGAAGAGTTAGGATAAATTTTTTGGAAAGAGAAGAAAATGAACAACACTTTGTATGAAACAAATAACTATTACAAGAAATAAAGACCAAATGAAACATTACAGGCAGCAGTGGTCACATTTTTAACGAAACAAATATGCACATTATTTAACGTAACGAAATATCGATAAGACGCATTTCACAGAAGCTAACACCTATGGCGGATCCAGAGATCTGCATACTGATATCCACATTCCTGGATAATTCGGGGGGAGGGCGGAACCTTGGCTCTCAGTGCGTAGTGTGCAGATCTATCTGTTTTTTAATCTGAGTTCATCGAGGTCACAAAAGCTGAATGAAACTATGCATAATATTAAAAAGTTGGAACTACTGGTCACTACTCCCTGTAATGAACCGACTAAAATATAAAAGTATATTGGACAATAACAGACATGATAATCTTGTTGAAGACCTTACTTGAGGGTAAAGTCGAGGGGAGGCGAACATGAGGTAGGCAGAGATACAAGTGGGAGAGAAACATCACGAGATGGACAAGTTAGTCTAGCAGAATGCACCACCAAGGCAAGAGATTGGATGATAGAGGTCCGTTGCAGCCAACCTTCGTTGCTGATACGGGACTTGATGAGCATGGAAAGAAGGATTGAGGCTTTAGAAAACAAATGCTACAGATGTTTGTTAAGAATTGGCTTATAGAACACAAGACAAATATATTTGTCCTGCAGCAAATTCAGAAAACAAATGCTACAGAGGTTTGTTAAGAATTAGCTTTATAGAACACAAAATAAATATATTTGTCTGGCAGCAAATAAACAAACTTGCAGGTTATCAAAAACTACGTCTGGCCGTTTTGAAATGGGAGGGGGGATGTAAACTTGTTTTGTTTGTAACTAGATGTAACTCACTTTCTATAATTATTAATAAGGAACAGTTGAGGTTAGATGAAGTTAGAGGTGAGAAAAAAGAAAATCCTGGATTGACATCAAGGAATATTCTGCACGATTTTTCTACACTCCTCTGAATGGCAGAGATGTTTGCTGTGCTTTTTTGTGCTGATGACTCCAGTGTGGCACCCCTACAACCCTGACTGGTTGATGTCTCCAGTGTGGTACCCCTACAACCCTGACTGGTTGATGTCTCCAGTGTGGTACCCCTACAACCCTGACTGGTTGATGTCTCCAGTGTGGTACCCCTACAACCCTGACTGGTTGATGTCTCCAGTGTGGTACCCCTACAACCCTGACTGGTTGATGTCTCCAGTGTGGTACCCCTACAACCCTGACTGGTTGATGTCTCCAGTGTGGTACCCCTACAACCCTGACTGGGTTTGGGTCTTACTATCATTATTATTATTTCTAGCTGATGCTGGACAGACAGCACTCGCAGCGGATGCAAAGAAAGACGCTATTGGTGGAATTGAACGCAAGTCAACAAGGTCATGGGCAGTGGAGACGGATTACAATGCAGAGAAACTGTTTAACAAGGTATGTACTTTACTACTTGAACATTTACACATTATATTAATAACAAGGTATGCACTTTACTACTTGAACATTTACACATTATATTAATAACAAGGTATGTACTTTACTACTTGAACATTTACACATTATATTAATAACAAGTTGTGTACTTTACTACTTGAACATTTACACATTATATTAATAACAAGTTGTGCACTTTACTACTTGAACATTTACACATTATATTAATAACAAGGTATGCACTTTACTACTTGAACATTTACACATTATATTAATAACAAGGTATGCACTTTACTACTTGAACATTTACACATTATATTAATAACAAGGTATGCACTTTACTACTTGAACATTTACACATTATATTAATAACAAGTTGTGCACTTTACTACTTGAACATTTACACATTATATTAATAACAAGTTGTGTACTTTACTACTTGAACATTTACACATTATATTAATAACAAGTTGTGTACTTTACTACTTGAACATTTACACATTATATTAATAACAAGGTATGCACTTTACTACTTGAACATTTACACATTATATTAATAACAAGGTATGCACTTTACTACTTGAACATTTACACATTATATTAATAACAAGGTATGCACTTTACTACTTGAACATTTACACATTATATTAATAACAAGGTATGTACTTTACTACTTGAACATTTACACATTATAACAAGTTGTGTACTTTACTACTTGAACATTTACACATTATAACAAGTTGTGTACTTTACTACTTGAACATTTACACATTATATTAATAACAAGTTGTGTACTTTACTACTTGAACATTTACACATTATAACAAGTTGTGTACTTTACTACTTGAACATTTACACATTATATTAATAACAAGTTTGTATCTCAGTTGGAGTGGTCTGTCTCTAACTCTTATCTTTGTATCTCAGTTGGAGTGGTCTGTCTCTAACTCTTATCCATTCAGAAAGTTCACCAAACAATATTTGTTGTGGGATACGGTTGTTCATTTTTTCACACTTCATCTGCGTATCTTCTTCTGAATTCATTTTCAAACTCCCATGGATGTAGTCAGGAGAACAGATTGCGGGGTTTCGTAGTTCACATTATTTCTGCGATATCTGAGCCTTTCAGCCTGAAACATCTGACTTCATGTCAATTTGACCCTATATGGAACTATGTGAATCAACTCCACCAAAGTGCAGCATATCTGAGGTTGTTTCTATTATAATCTGCAACATATCTGAGGTTGTTTCTATTATAATCTCCAGCATATCAGGTTGTTTCTATTATAATCTGCAACATATCTGAGGTTGTTTCTATTATAATCTGCAACATATCTGAGGTTGTTTCTATTATAATCTGCAGCATGTTTCAGGTTGTTTCTATTATAATCTGCAGCATGTTTCAGGTTGTTTCTATTATAATCTGCAGCATGTTTCAGGTTGTTTCTATTATAATCTGCAGCATGTTTCAGGTTGTTTCTATTATAATCTGCAGCATGTTTCAGGTTGTTTCTATTATAATCTGCAACATATCTGAGGTTGTTTCTATTATAATCTGCAGCATGTTTCAGGTTGTTTCTATTATAATCTGCAACATATCTGAGGTTGTTTCTATTATAATCTGCAACATATCTGAGGTTGTTTCTATTATAACCTGCAACATATCTGAGGTTGTTTCTATTATAATCTGCAACATATCTGAGGTTGTTTCTATTATAATCTGCAACATACCTGAGGTTGTTTCTATTATAATCTGCAACATATCTGAGGTTGTTTCTATTATAATCTGCAACATATCTGAGTTTGTTTCTATTATAATCTGCAGCATATCTGAGTTTGTTTCTATTATAATCTGCAGCATATCTGAGGTTGTTTCTATTATAATCTGCAACATATCTGAGGTTGTTTCTATTATAACCTGCAACATATCTGAGGTTGTTTCTATTATAATCTGCAGCATATCTGAGTTTGTTTCTATTATAATCTGCAGCATATCTGAGGTTGTTTCTATTATAATCTGCAGCATATCTGAGGTTGTTTCTATTATAATCTGCAGCATATCTGAGGTTGTTTCTATTATAATCTGCAGCATATCTGAGGTTGTTTCTATTAAGAATATAAACAATAAAAATATGTCCTGTGTTCCATCCCCAGCTGTTTCGAGATGACATCAAGTACTTGCTATCAATGGAGACTTTATGGAGAAAAAGACGACCACCGCAGCCTCTGGACTTCAGTAACTTACCTGGCAAAGGTAAGAATGTCAATATTTGGTTCACTCATGTAATGCCAACACTACTACAATCATAAGAGCAGTATGATGGAGATAAAGGCTGCAATGGAAGCACTGTCATTGCTGATGTCATAGGACTATTCTCATGCATGCATGACTTAGTCACTCAATAAACATGATCCATAACGTTGAAGTGGGAGTCATCTGCCATCAATGTGTAGAGTTATTGACACATAAAGTTCAAGCGGGAGTCATCCGCCATCAATGGGTAGAATTATTGACACATAAAGTTCACGTGGGAGTTTGTTTGTTTGTTTTTCGTTCGCTCCATTGTAACCATCACGGATATCCGTGCGATTTCCTCAGGGAGCGTGATTACGTTGTGCCACCGTTATGCGCCTTGTAGGCCTAGCACATCCGATTTCGGCATGCACGTGGGAGTCATCTGCCATCAATGGGTAGAGTTATTGACACATAAAGTTCACGTGGGAGTCATCTGCCATCAATGTGTAGAGTTATTGACACATAACGTTCAAGCGGGAGTCATCCGCCATCAATGGGTAGAGTTATTGACACATAAAGTTCAAGCGGGAGTCATCTGCCATCAATGTGTAGAGTTATTGACACATAAAGTTCACGTGGGAGTCATCTGCCATCACTGGGTAGAGTTATTGACACATAAAGTTCACGTGGGAATCATCTGCCATCAATGGGTAGGGTTATTGACACATAAAGTTCACATGGGAGTCATCTGCCATCAATGGGTAGGGTTATTGACACATAAAGTTTCTATCAGTAATTGGGTAATTGATTCCCTCTCCTCCCCACCACTGCACATTTAGTGGCAGACAAGATAAATTTCACAATCCTCTGTCATGTTTATTACCGTATACTGCTTACAAGGTAAACATACAGTAACAAAGCTCAAATTCTTCTGTATCTTTTAAAAACAAAGAGATCTGACGGTGCCCATTTGTCTCGTCGTTCTTTCATTGTTTCGTTTCCCACTTAGACTTACTGTCTGCTGTATTTTTGTCAGAACCCGGTGACAAAATAGTTATGTAGTAATTACTATTGACTAGCACAGTTCCACATCAGAACACCTGGACACTGAACACAAACAATTCGTTCAGGAAGGTATGGTCTGTTGTTCCAAAGTCTCACCACATGTTATAAGCCGTCTATAGACGTGGTTAGGGAAAGTAGCTCTGCAATATCTTTGGATTTATTGTTTCCAGAATACAGTGGCTTATTCATTCCTTGATTTCTTCATTCAAGAGAGAGAGAGAGAGTGTGTGTGTGAGAGAGAGAGAGAGTGTGTGTGTGTGAGAGAGAGAGTGTGTGTGAGAGAGAGAGAGAGAGAGAGCGCATGATAGGAATGCCCTTGCATCTTACAGTTGCTAAAGTTTGTGTTAATTTTCATTTAGCATGTCCATTCATTCTTATGATAATGAAGTTCCACAGTATTATTACCGGCATTGTTATGTTTTTCCGATGTCTATAAACAGATTTTAGACTAGACACTTTCAGGATGTTGAAATCCTCGACTTATTATTGTATTGGCTTATACACTGTATTTAACGGTATATATCTCAAGTGACATATTCTTTCCAGAATGTTGTCTTCGTCATGGATACTCTGAACGCCTCTCTGTCCTGGGCAAGCAGGCCTGCATTGGCTAGAGACATGTGCATACATTCTTCGATGTAGCTGGTCTATCGTCTTCTTGGTCTTCCTATTATTCTCTTGCCTGGCACTCTGCCCTTTAGAATCAGCCTTTCGATATCATCATGTCGCTTTAAGTGTCCAAAATATTGTAGTTCCTTCTTATGATGGTATTTAGAAGCCACAATTCATTTAGTTCAATAATTTCAAAACCTCAATGTTCGTCTTTTTCTTCTCTGTCCATGATATTCGTAGGATCTTTCAGTTGCACTTTATTTTAAATGAATTTATTCTTTTGGATATTGTCTTGTTTAAAGTCCAAGTCTCGCATCCTTATGTTGTCACTGGGAAAATACATGATCTTAAAAGAGGTTACTTTAGTGGCATTATTACAAATAACCAATAACAGTCATATACAAATAGCATCGATCAATTCCTTTTCAATGTCCAGGATTAAAGATCAGTGTTTGAAATGCAGTGTCGCTAAAAGTGAACATTTTAGAGGGCGCAGAAGAATGATGGTCAACCAGCAGAGCACCGGTACTGTCAGCAGAAGTGTAATAGTGGATACACTCAGGGAGAGATCGAAGTAACTATAGATGTCCAGTTTGCAGTGATGATGATTCGACGACTAACTAATAATTAATTTCAAAAAGTAAAGTTTTGAAAATTCTGTGCATCTAAGTATTGTGTGATCATTATCGGTAAAAAGTGACGTCCAACAGAGTAATAATGTTCTATTGTAATTTTGTATCCATGTCTAATTGTTATTTTTTTCCTGCCACCTGTAGGAGACAGTATCTGCTCTTCAGTCATGAGAGATCAAAGAGTGTGGTCTGTGCAAGAATGCACAGATGTCTTCACCCAATGTCTGTCATCTCTGAAGCATGACTTAGCTGCTAGAGGTGACGATGCCATGTTAGTCTGGGACAAGGTAAGAATGTGTCTAAAAAAAACTTGTTGGTTTCATTTCCATTATTTGTATTTGTTTTGTTTCTACTATATTTAATATCTATAGTAATTTTACTTCCACGTCTGAAATCTGTTAATCACAGAAATATTGTGTTTGTCTGAAATCTGTTAATCACAGAAATATTGTGTGTTTGTCTGAAATCTGTTAATCACAGAAATATTGTGTGTTTGTCTGAAATCTGTTAATTACAGAAATATTGTGTGTTTGTCTGAAATCTGTTAATCACAGAAATATTGTGTTTGTCTGAAATCTGTTAATCACAGAAATATTGTGTGTTTGTCTGAAATCTGTTAATCACAGAAATATTGTGTGTTTGTCTGAAATCTGTTAATCACAGAAATATTGTGTGTTTGTCTGAAATCTGTTAATCACAGAAATATTGTGTGTTTGTCTGAAATCTGTTAATCACAGAAATATTGTGTGTTTGTCTGAAATCTGTTAATCACAGAAATATTGTGTGTTTGTCTGAAATCTGTTAATCACAGAAATATTGTGCTAATAAATCTGTAATTTTCTAGCATATACATCCATCGTACGGCAACCGGGGTGCAGACTTCTAGTTCAAGGTGCGAAGAATAGAATCACTGTCTTCTTTCCAGGCATGTCATAGGAGGCGACTAAGGAAAGTTGGGGCATAAGCTGACAACCTGTGATCTGTAAACAAAATCATTGTCACTGCATGTCTTGTCTTGGTTTCTTCCTTTTGTATTCAGTCAAATGGTCTCCTTTGAATAATGAAGAGATAATGGACAGTGGAAATTACACCTTTATCCTTTTGTGGCAGATTCCATGTTGGCAGGTAATGCTTGATCTTACACCATTGCAGATGGGTCAACAGATCTGACAGAAGTTTATGCTACTCTCCTTAAGTTCATGATGGTCCTAGGATACTACCACACAGGATTGCTTCTCTGTGGGGATTAAGCACTCATCCCACAAATTTCCCGAACATAACCAAGCCTTTGAGACAACAAACTGTATAAACACTCATCCCATAAATTTCCCGAACATAACCAAGCCTTTGAGACAACAAACTGTATAAGAGTTTGTCAGTCACCTTGGTTACTCAACTGAAGAGAACATATGTTTTTGTCAGAGCGGAAAATACGAGGGCGAATTGAACAGTTTTGCTTTATAGATGATAATTTTATTAATATTCAAGATACACATATGAACATGACATTTTCTTGAAATGTCCTTATAAGTGAGGTGTCATTATTTTTCAACATAGTCCCCATTCCGGTCCACGCATGAATGCCAATGTTGAACTAGTTGTTACATCCTGTCAAGGAAGAAATCAGATGTTTCCCCCGAAAGTAGGTATGCACGACTACTTGCGCCTCCTTGTCAGAAGAGTAACGGTGTCCCTTGAGGTGTTCCTTCAGCTTCCGGAAGAAAAAAGTCTCAAGGTGCCAGATCAGAATTGTACGACGGGTGCAGCAAAATGTCATCAAACTTGAGATGAAGCCGCTGTTTGTCGACTTATGTGTGGGTAAGCATTGTTCTGCCGAAGAACTGTGGATTTGCTCACATGAACACGCAGCAGTCGTGTTTGAAGTTTCATTAAGGTTGTCACATAGAGATCAAATTTGACAGTATTACCGTGCTTCAAAAATTCCATGTGGACTTTTCCTTGGAAGTCCCAAAAGATGGACATCAACACTTTTTCCATCGAAGTTTCTTGGTTAGTTCTTATCCCTGTACTCCATGGACATACACTTGTTTTCGGGGTCTTAATGATGTGCCCATGACAATTTTGTGGATAATGACATCACCTTCCTGTTCATATCGCGTCAGAAGTTGCTGTCGCTGCTGTTTAATTTCTGGTATTAGCATGCGAGGAATCCATCTCGCACACACTTTCCTGTACTCAAGCAAGGCGTGGATAATGTGATGGACTTGCTCAGTCAAAATCCTAAACATTGTGGCGATATCTTTCTGATTGATACAGCGATTGATATGAATCAATTATCCACGCGAGCTTGGTGCTGTGCATCCACGGCTGTGATTAGACATCTGCTATACGCCTGGTCATACATGCTCGATGTCATTGGATTGACATCTTTTACAGTCCTTGCATACCTCCTGACAGTACTTACATCCACACAGGCATCACCATATACTGCAGAATCATTCGATGCTTGTCGATGCGCACACAACCTTCCATCACCAGGAATTCAATCATAACATGATGCTTCAATCGTATTTCCATATTCGTCACCATTTTATGTCAGTTGTGCACATGCGTCACGTTCCAGGCGTATGAATTACCTGTCCTGGTGGTCACTTCCTTAGAGATTATTTTCACATAGTTTTCACGTGGCTCAGAAGGCTGTTGTCAAAGTTATGGCTCTGGAGGCCATAAACTTGTCAATTCACCCGTGTATCTTATGTTGAAACAAGCTGTGTTTATTGTGTGTGTGTCCTGTGTTTCAAATCACAAACACTGTTTAATCATCCATTTTATAATTAGTAAGTTATAAACTCTATTTATCGTGTCTGTTACCTACACAGCAAGTTAACATTCATGCCAGAGTCAATATTTTCTACTCAGTCCTAATTTGACTTCCAAACCATGTTATTCTAGGATGACCATCATGCCATGGATTTTGTGACCTCTGTAGCTAACATAAGAGCTCATATATTTGGCATTCCACAGAAGTCCAGATTTGATATCAAATGTGAGTATGACATCAGATAGTTACTCGTACACAACACTCACAATTCAATTATTGATTTTTTAAATTTGTGTTAGTCATTTTTGATTCAACAACTATGTTGAAAAACTTCCAAAAACCATCCTTTCAAGCCATCCAAAACAACTATGCCACCATATCAAATAATATAACATCAGAATCTGCAAACACAGACAAGGACTGGAACTCCTTTAAACACTCATTTAAAAGTGCAGCAGTTGAAACATTGGGTTACTCAGAAAGAGACACAAAGAGATGGCTAAGCGACGAAACATGGCATAAAATTCAAGAAAGAAAATTATCCAAACTCAAAATGCTATCAACTAGAAACAAATTATCAATGCAAGCATACATGAAGCTAGTTAAAGAACTACAATCATTGCTCCGTATTGTTAAACAACTTACAAACCATCCTCCAACTACAAGTGTTTCAGTGAAAAACAAAAACAATGAACTTATACTCTCTCAACAAGCCCAGACAGATAGATAGGCAGAGCATTTCTAAGAGCTATTAAATAGACCACCCCAACAAATTCGCCAAATTTTGAAATGAAAGAAATCATGCCTTCATTAAATCCATCATACGACAACATCTCATTCAATGAAATGTAGCAAACCATAGAGATATTAAAAAAAAAACAACAACAGGGCATGTGGAAATGATGAAATATCCAGTGAAATGCTAAAAGCAACAGACGACAACTCTTTAGGTCATCTACTTGCTATAATTACTGCTGTATGGCAGACAGAATCCCCTTCAAAAGACTGGAAAGATGCTGTAATTTTCAAATTACCAAAAAAAGTAGACCTTTCATACTGCAACAACTGGCATGGGATTACTTTACTATCAGTCCCAGGAAAATACATCTGATAATTTTCAAATAGTTGTTGAAGACAAGAAGACATGTTTTCTGCATATATTTTGAAGAGATGTGGTGTGAGAGGATGCATCCCTGTCTGACTCCTTTTTGTGGCAGTGATAGTTTAGAGCAGTGTTTCCCAACCTTTTTTTTTTTTACCATGTTACCCCACCTAAATCTTTCTAAAATTCTGGTGTAAAATTCCTATGTAAAATATACATATTTTTAAATTCCAAAATTGTATTATTTCCCCCTGAGCAATCAAATTTGGGCTCCAAGTTTTGGGAAACACTGGTTTAGAGTGCGGGGGGGGGGGGGGGGTGTTGTGCTTGTATGTCTCCTACTGGAAGGTGAAGTCGAAGGGAGGCAATCAAGAGGTAGTCAGGGTTACAAGTGGGAGAGAAACATCATAACATAGACAGGTTAGTCTAGCAGAGTGCACCACCAAGACAAGAGACAGAAGATGTTGGAGGTCTGTTGCAGCCAACCATTGTTGCGGAGACGGAACCTGATTGTATTTGTATTTCTGTCTAAAATGTCTTCCTAACTTGGAATATCATATCACAAAATCTTTTTTTTTATAAACAGCAATGGCTGGCAATATCATTCCTGCAATAGCAACTACAAATGCTATCATCGCAGGGGTAATCGTCATCGAGGCTCTCAAGATATTATCTGGCAATTTATCCAAGTGTAAGCAGGTATGTTTATCTATTACCTGTTAACTTTGCAGCTTCCTGTGGAGTATAAGGTTATGAATAAATCTCTTCCATCGTTTCCTATCTTTAGCTAGTGCTTCGTTTAAAAAAAATGTCCTACTCATCCATTTTGTATCTTTATCTCCTTGTTCAGTCAATCTCATACTCTGCAGATATGCAGGATGTAGTCCAGGAACGGAATGTTTTAGCATCATGGTTTACAGCTTTGATATCAGCCATTTTGCTTGAGACACCTGACGTCAGCACAACTGGCTCACTTTTACGCTATATTGGATGGGGCAGTCAATTCCACCCCAAACCCCCTTAGTCATCTTTTACTAACAGTGTTGCTATTCTTTGCTGCCTCTTTGAGCCAGGCATAATCTTGGTTCCCAGCCTGTAGTTTTCCTGATTGATGCAAGATCAGCACTCCAAGCGCTTCTGTCCAGAAAACTACCAGACCTGCAAATGCTTCTGATTGAACTAAGGAAACCGACATTAAGTAGCTATGCAATGGATACCTATTGTGGAATACCTGGAAACAAGAAAGCAGATTGTCTGGTTAGGGAGGGAGATGCTTATGTTCAACTAGATGTGCCAATAACATACCATCAAAAGTAGATGTGCCAATAACATACCATCAAAAGAAACAGATGATCAAAACAATTAGAAAGCCAAAAACTCCAACACAAGATGACTACCAAATTATGAACAGATCAGAACAAGTTGTCATTCTGTACCTCATAACATGACAGAACTGGCCCTCTAACCACATGTATACAACGTTCAAGATTGGCAACACTGTCATGTTGACAGGCACATCGGACAGCAGAGCATATTCTTCAGGGGTGACAGGAATATCAAATGCTGAGGTGAATATACTGGACCAGAAAAACAACAATGGAAGAAATACTCTACAGACCTCTGTACCAGTTACAGAACACAGTTAAGTTTATAGAAGAAAACAAAACTTCAGATATAGGCATGTTTTAAATAATTCTGTCCTCCAGGCATTGCTTCCTCTTTCCCTGTGGGTTCCAGAACAATGTCTGTCTAATAAATTCCATTTGTCTTCTTAATGTATGTTCTGTTCATCTCAATTATGTTTAGTGTTGAAAATATCATTGATTCTACTGCAGGCAATGAAATGTTTAGTGTTGAAAATATCATTGATTCTACTGCAGGCAATGAAATGTTTAGTGTTGAAAATATTGATTCTACTACAGGCAATGAAATGTTTAGTGTTGAAAATATTGATTCTACTACAGGCAATGAAATGTTTAGTGTTGAAGATATCATTGATTCTACTACAGGCAATGAAATGTTTAGTGTTGAAGATATCATTGATTCTACTACAGGCAATGAAAGATATGGTATAAGAAATCCCAGACCCCGATCATGTGGAGAATATTGAATATTTTCTTCTTATCCGTTTGTTCTCAAACTCCTGGAGATTAGCAGGATGTTATCTGGAGAACGGAATGCATGGTGACTGATTTACAGCCTAGCTGTGATATCTGCACCTTTCTGTCTGACACATCCAACTTCAGCATGGCTGCTGAGTCACTGAACAACTGGGGGGTGGGACAGCCAACTCCACCCCAAAACCTCCTTAGTCGCCTCCTACGACACGCTTTGCAGATAACACTGCTGCTATTCTTTGCCTCCCTGGAGGACCTGTACTTTATCAGAAGGATTATGGGCTGTGAGGAGCTATGTTTTCACAGCTGAAGGAATGACATCATTATCAATTAATGAATATTACAACAAAAATCTCCATTTAACAATTACATTTACCATTATCTTAGTTTCTGTATTTGATTTAATTTTATTTGAATTCCATATGTTACTTTGCGGAATAAATTTTCACTGTCTTGTATTTTGTATTTTTTCTCAGATATATTTGAACAAAATTCCTAATGACCGCAAACGTCTGCTAGTACCATGTGCTCTCGTCCCCCCAAACCCAAAATGTTATGTGTGCTCTGTGAAACCTGAGTGTACCGTTGTACTCAACACATCCAAGATTACTGTTAGAACATTTCAAGACAAGGTGAGTGACTTGAGCGTGTCAAGTTTAGGTGATAATCAGCTTGAGAATGTCAAGTTTAGATGGTGGGTGGATTGAGAATGTCAAATTTATATGGTGAGTGGCAAGAAAATGTCAAGTTTAGACGGTGAGCAGTTTTTAATTATAAGTTTAGATAAGAGACTGTGATGTAGTCCTGTACAGAACATTGTCCTCACTGCCACTCTTTAATCCTCTTAATTCTGTGCAAGCTGCCCAGCTTCTTCCAATGTTATGTACAGAAGGTCTTCAAAATCCTGTGTTCATCGTAGTCTTGGTCTGCTTCTTGTCCTCTTACCCGGAACCTTTCCTTCTTGAGTAATTTTTCTAAATCAGTGTGTTCTTTTATATGTCCAAAATATGTAAGCTTATGCTTTTTTATATAGTTTTTAGAATCTTCTTTTATGTTCAGATCTTTACCGACATCTGTGTAGGATCATCTTTCTGTCTATGATATTGTTATGATCTGTTTATAGTGTTTCATTTCAAATGATGTTTTCTTGTTCATTGTGGATGACATTGCTTAAGTCTTAACAACCTCATGTTGCCACTGGAAAAATATAGCTTCTTATTAGTTGTAACTGAATTGTTCTGTTTGCATCTTACTGTAGATTTTTTTATCTGGGATCTCCTGTGATGTTAATAGTTGGCCCAAGATATTCAAAGTTGTTGACATTTTTTAGTTATTCTTTGCTTTGTCAATGACTAATGTTGGGGTTTGTGTACATTTCTGTTGATATGCATTAGTTTTGTCTTCTTTACATTTGTTCCTCACTATGATGTTTGACTGACATAATCATGTTCTAAACCTGTTGGGGGGGGGGGGGGGGGTTGATATTAGGGCATTGTCATCTGCATACCTATTTTCTGAAATCTCATGTCCTCAGATATTCAGCAGTTGAAACTTCATAATGTGGGTCTTGTACATTTCGAATTATGATTTCTTTGTATATGTTGAAAAGATGTGATGAGAGGATGCATCCCTGTCTGACTCCTTTTTGAACAGTGATAGTTTAGAGTGTGGGAGGATGTTGTGCTTGTGGGAGAGTGTTGTGTTTGTAGGAGGATGTTGTGTTTGTGGGAGAG
Organism: Meghimatium bilineatum; assembly: GCA_034231615.1. NCBI lineage: Eukaryota > Metazoa > Mollusca > Gastropoda > Stylommatophora > Philomycidae > Meghimatium > Meghimatium bilineatum. Next base: position 710,410 of record CM067310.1, on the reverse strand, counting down.
TGTTGTGTTTGTGGGAGGATGTTGTGTTTGTGGGAGGATTTTGTGTTTGTGGGAGAGTGGTTGTGCTTGTGTATCCAAGGAGTGAAAATACTGAACAAGAATTCAGGTGTTCGTCCATCACATGATGATGATAACCATTTGTAATATTCACTATATGACATCCACTTAGAGGTATGACCTTGTCTGTGAATACATAAGTGACTGATATGGTGACCCTCAGTGTGATTGGATGTTATATGGCCATGGGATAATCAATTTCATTAGTGTTTGATCTTCCCCTAGCTTTCTAGCTAGTCTCCACTATTGCTCCCTACAAGCCACTTTCTAGCTAGTCTCCACTATTGCTCCCTACAAGCCACTTTCTAGCTAGTCTCCACTATTGCTCCCTACAAGCCACTTTCTAGCTAGTCTCCACTATTGCTCCCTACAAGCCACTTTCTAGCTAGTCTCCACTATTGCTCCCTACAAGCCACTTTGAGTAAAACAGCTGGATAATCTTTAACCTTACGGACTCTATAGGTGTCTGGAAACGACAACCACATTACGTTACCAGTAACCCGTCGGCATCTCCAGTCACTACCTTTTTTATGCCTGATTCCTTACTACGGAATCACAGGAAGTTAAGCTTACATGATGTAGAACTCCCACCACTCGAAGCTAGAAATACGCCACAGTCTCAAGGTCAAATTCCGTTACACATTACGATTGTAAGAAGGAGAATGCCCGCTGATATATTCACCGAAAGTCTAGAGTGAATTATGTTGATTTTCGACGCCATATTTTATTATCAAATGTAGTAATGCGGTGTGGCATAGTAAGTGATCATCATGGAATGTAATATCTACATGTTTTAATTGTTGTTTTTGTGTTTTAGTTGTTGTTATATTATAAGAATGTTTGTTTATTCATTGAAAAACACAAAAATAATATTTGTCAGGGGTGCCATGTGTCGGCATGGAAAATACAACGTAATTATTGTTGTAATTATAACGTTATTATACACCGTATGTCGGCCTAGGTCTAGTGTTGAATGGATTGACATTGTATGTGATTTCTTCATGTTTTATTAGTTTGTTCAGTCCATATATATTAGTTTGAATATTGTTCTTCTTCTTCAGCGTTCATTCTCAAACTCCAGCAAGAGGCAGTCCAGATAATGGAAATGCACTGTGTCACCATTTTATTTGCGCCAATGTCCTAACACACCTGTCTGCGACGGAGTTTGGATATGAAACAACATATATACAACATGAATAGTTATTTAGGAGGATTTGATCAGTGTTTCCACACATTGTTCAAGTATTAGGTGCTTCAAGAAATTATTTTTGCTATTTGTTGTAGTTTTGAGGTTTTTCAACCTCACAATTTGCTCACAATTCTCACATCACACATACAATAACAACAAAAACATGACTATATTCATTATTTGCTCTTTATTTACATGTGCAAAAATTATGTTGATATCTTTACCCAAAAAAATGTTATTACGTTTACCAAACACTCACAAAAAAATAATGCATATTGTCAAAAAAAAAGAATCTGGGCTCAATGGGGAGAAATTGCATAATTTTAATCTGGGGCCCTAAAGGTTAACTTGCTAAAACTCCGCTAAACTTCCCCATCAGAAAATAATGTCCAGAAACACAGATCTAGAACTGAAAGTCATGCTGAAGTCAGATGTGGAAAGGTCCATCGCCTTTCACAGCAAAGCTGTAAACCATGACACAACACAGTCCATTCTCTGGACTTAATTCTGCTAATTTGCACGAATTTGAGATCGGACGTAAAAGAAGCTTATAGAATAGGAGTGACAAACTCATACTGTGTGTCCTGTCATCATCATTGAACTAATTGACCTCACTTTTTTTAAATTAATGCTGTTTACTTGGATTCTAAGTAGCTGGTTATGTTTCTCTGGTAATGTCTAAGTAGCTGGTTATGTTTCTCTGGTAATGTCTAAGTAGCTGGTTATGTTTCTCTGGTAATGTCTAAGTAGCTGGTTATGTTTCTCACACGTTTCCATATATGCTCTTTATTACACAGATTCTGAAAGGACACTTGAACATGATAGCACCTGATGTAGAAATTGATGATGGGAAAGGTATGTAGAAATTGATGATGGGAAAAATGTGTTTTTGACAGCTGACACAGTGTTGCCCACTTTGATCTGGTTTTTTTGTAGAGTGAACAATTGTAAAAAAAAAAAAAAATACAATTTTTATTCATACCTTTATTGAAAAAAGTACACTTCATGCAATCCCAATTTTTCTCTCGATGACATGGACCCATTTTCAAATCGAAATCTATCATTGGTGGTCCATATAGAACACTTTGGGAACCTATGATCTAAATTGTACTACTAAGCAGGTAAAGGTCAAGGTAATATGAGTTGTGAACCAGTATCATAGCACATAATTTGCCATAAGTGCTCAACGGCGTAGTCAGCGGTTGACCAGAAACCATAAGTGCTCAATGGCCTAGTCAGCAGTTGACCAGAGAACATAAGTGCTCAATGGCCTAGTCAGCAGTTGACCAGAGACCATAAGTGCTCAATGGCCTAGTCAGCGGTTGACCAGAAACTATAAGTGCTCAATGGCCTAGTCAGCGGTTGACCAGAAATCATAAGTGCTCAATGGTCTAGTCAGCAGTTGACCAGAGACCATAAGTGCTCAACGGCCTAGTCAGTAGTTGACCAGAGACCATAAGTGCTCAACGGCCTAGTCAGCGGTTGATCAGAGACCATCTAACTAGCATCGCCAACCACATTTGCTCAGTAACAATGATGCCTTCCCTTGACCTGACCTTCTTTTTAGCTGCCCTACTTACTAGTGACTGGGTGAACTTATGCAGGAATAGTTTTTATTTCTAATCAGGAAAGAGTGGATTAAAAGCCCCGGTCTGCTGGTCAGCGGGTGAATGACTTAGCATTACACTATTGGTGTTCTCACTGAGTAGGCCCGTGAGTGATGATAGAATGCTAACATGGCATGTATCTTTTTTGAAGTTTTTTGTGTTTTATGCCGGTTGGTCATGTTTATATGTTGTCACTTGTTTCTTCCAGGCACTATCATCATTTCTAGCGAGGAAGGAGAGACAGAAGGTATGTAGCTTCTCATTGAAGTAGGAGGAGACTCATCTAGTATTCAGTATGTTATTATGTCATGTAGATAATATAGGACTCATCTAGTCTGTGAAACAGACTTATACGACTAATGAAATAATCACAGGATACATATGGTAGGGGGAAATTATCTCTTGTATCTACACTTCTCCTTAGAGTTGTCAAAAATATGATTTTAGTTCTCCCTTTAGACTGCTAGCTTATGGCATTACAATCATCAAATCACTCTTGCAAACTACAAGCCAACTGTAACAGATCTGGATGGACCACACAAATGAATGCCCATGTGGAACAGGAATATAGAGACTTGAACACATACCCCAAAACTGTTCGGATTACAAAGAACTGCAAGGCAAGACACGACTACATGCGGCAGAGCTGAGGTAAAAACTTTGGGGCATCGCTCAAATCTGAAGACTGAGTTTTATCCTGGCGACTGACCTAAAGATCCAACAAGGCTTAAAGATTCCTGAATGCAGAAGAAGAGTGCCCAATTTTTGGTAGTAAACTCTACAACCAAAATGAGTTAAGCATTCATCTATGACTTGCAAAACATCTGGAAAGAGTATCCACCAACAGGTCTGCCAGTGAAACACCAGTCTAGAACTCAAGTACAACTTTGCTAGCTGACAGAGAATGTTAAACACACACTTCCTTCCTCGATGTTTCATCACAAACTGTTGACCCATCTCATAGAGGGCAAAGTGATGTAAAAATGCGGTTTGCCACGGGCTGATTAAAATAAAATACTGTATACCTGCCCTTGAGCTCACAAGATATAAAGTTACTTCTGTTGTAGCCAAGCTTCTGCGTTCGCTCTGATAATAACCAACATTAACGTTTGCATGAGTTCTGCCAACGAGCGTGTTGTACGTTGGTTTGATTTATGCCGGTAAGCGTGTTATATGTTGGTTTAACAGTGGAGCTGTGTGATTTATGCCGGTAAGCGTGTTGCACGTTGGTTTAACAGTGGAGCTGTGTGATTTATGCCGGTTAGTGTATTGTACGACAAACATGAACATAGAAAATATATTGCTTATTTCTTTTGAAATTATGCATAATTTTCCCACAGAAAATGACGACAAGTTTTTGTCAGACTTTGCTATCGTCAACAATACCAGACTCAAGTGCGATGACTTTCGGCAGAATTATTCTCTCAACATCACAGTCGCTCATGTGTGAGTATTTGTTATACGTCACATTGATTCATGTGTGAGTATTTGTTATACGTCACATTGATTCATGTGTGAGTATTTGTTATACGTCACATTGATTCATGTGTGAGTATTTTTTATACGTCACATTGATTCATGTTAGAGTCTATTTGTATGTTTATGTTACATTTGTTCATGTGTGAGTATTTGTTATACGTCACATTTGTTTATGTGTGATTATTTGTTATACGTCACATTTGTTCATGTGTGAGTATTTGTTATACGTCACATTGATTCATGTTAGAGTCTATTTGTATGTTTATGTTACATTTGTTCATGTGTGAGTATTTGTTATGATGTTATAGTCAGCATATTTGTTGATTATAAGAGTAGTTGGTGCCAAGAACTGGCTGAAATCGGAGCAAGATTTTTGAATTATCAAACACTGGCAAAGTTGGATGTGTCAGGCCACTGGCGCAAATAACATGACGACACAGCGTGTATCCATTCTCCTTACTACATCCTGCTGGGAATCTAGTAGTACCAATTGTCATGTTATAAGAGAGATCTGGTTTGAGAATGAATACAAGAAGAAGAGGAAGAATGATAAAATTTCCAGAGCATGCGGCTACTTAAGATAGAAAAGTGCATCGGTAAGAAAGAAGTAGGTCACCCTTTTCGACGGCACCCATAGATCTACTGTCCAGGTGATGCTGGAGTGGGAGGTAACGAAAGTGTCATGTGACGTATTCCTTCCAGAACGTTGTCTTCCCAATGAACTCTCTGAACCTCTCTCTGTCTTGCATTTTCTAGCGATGTATTCATATTATCTTTAATGTCGTCAGTCTATCGTCTTCTTGGTCTGACCCTTCTCCTCTTCCCAGGTACTCTTCCCTCCATTATTAGTAACGAAAGTACTGATACATAAAGTTGCAAATCTACAGTGAATGGGCCAGTGAAGAGTCAAGTAATTAGGGAAGTTACGTGTGTACCACAATGTGATGAAAAGGATGTTGAAAGAATGTTCTCTGGAAAGATCATTAAAAACCAAAAATCAACTACGGGACACTGAGCTTATATACCTTTATATGGATGATGGAATGACAAGCAGAGCATTTATGAAAATACCCACAGTGACTTGAATAATTTTGAATAACAGAAAATGATTTTTCGTCCCTGTTATAGATATTTGCTGATTTTTCGTCCCTGTTATAGATATTTGCTGATTTTTCGTCCCTGTTATAGATATTTGATGATTTTTCGTCCCTGTTATAGATATTTGCTGATTTTTCATCCCTGTTATAGATATTTGCTGATTTTTCGTCCCTGTTATAGATATTTGCTGATTTTTCGTCCCTGTTATAGATATTTGCTGATTTTTTCATAAGCTCATCCGTTTGTCTTGATCATCACCAAATGCTGTCTCTGCAACGAAGGCTGACTACAACAGACCTCCAACATCCTGTCTCATGCTTTGGTGGTGCACTCTGCTAGACTGTAACCTGTCCATCTTGGGATGTTTCTCATGCCGCAAGCTTGACCTACCTCTTGTGCACCTCCCCTCACCTCTACCCTCAAGTAAGATCTTCAACAAGGAGTTGTCTTTTAATATGTCCAAAATATTTTATTGGTATGATCTTTTGATCTTTATTTCCTTTAATAATTCTTTTTTCATACAAACTGTTGTTAGAACCTCTTCATACGAAGTGTTGTTAGAACCTCTTCATACGAAGTGTTGTTAGAACCTCTTCATACGAAGTGTTGTTAGAACCTCTTCATACGAAGTGTTGCTAGAACCTCTTCATACGAAGTGTTGTTAGAACCTCTTCATACGAAGTGTTGTTAGAACCTCTTCATACGAAGTGTTGTTAGAACCTCTTCATACGAAGTGTTGTTAGAACCTCTTCATACGAAGTGTTGTTAGAACCTCTTCATACGAAGTGTTGTTAGAACCTCTTTATGTGTTTTCTTCTCTGTCCACAATGTTCTCCCTATTTTTCTACGTATCCACATTTCAGAAGCATCAGTTATATTTTTTCTTGTATATTTAAAAAAACTGATATTGGAACGTACACAGGATTTGTGTGTCATTCGTGTTCTCTCGTGTTTCAGGGAAAAGTTAGGCGAGGAAAAGGAGTTTGAAGTTGTGGGAGATTTGTCCGAGTTTCACCCAAAAGAGGACGGTGAGCAGAAACCTAAGGAGCATACCAATGACATGGAACCGTCATCTTCTAAAGGTTTGTATTTTGTCACTCTTATGAAGGTTGACTTTTATAGTGGCTTGGACAGTTTGTACACTGTCATGTGACATTCTTTCCAGAACGTGGTCTTCCTTATCAATTCTCTGAACACTTCACGACTCTGGGCGAGGTGACCTGACACAGCTAGAAACATATTTAAGCAATCAGATATATCACTGCACCTTTATCGTCTTGAGCGCCCTTTCCCTGCTGCCGTTAATTCTGCCTTCAGTTATTAATCTTGCCTTGCTGTTATATCTCTTTATATGATTAAAAAAACTCAGCTTCCTGGTTATGATGTTAAGGAGCCACTGCTAAATAGGTGCTCACGGCTACACTAGTCAAGCTGTTTCTGGTCAAACACTGGCTAAGTAGGTGCTCACGGCTAAACTAGTCAAGCTGTTTCTGGTCAAACACTGGCTAAGTAGGTGCTCAAGGCTAAACTAGTCAAGCTGTTTCAGGTCAAATACTGGCTAAGTAGGTGAACCCTCCAGGTAAAACAGCATGCTTGCTTATTGATAACCACATTAACTGCAATTATTGTATATTTTATAACCAATTCTGCCTATGTGTCAACGCACTTAAATGAGGGAGCAAAGAATAGCAACACTGTTTGCCTTCCATGCATGCCGTATGAAGTTATTACTGTCTTATGGCGAAGTTGGCTGTTCCATTCCATTTAGAGTCAGTGACCCAGAACCCAGACTGAAGTCGGATGTGTCGGGCCAAACAATGCAGATATCACAGCTAATCTATAAACCATGACAACACATTCCGTTCTCTGTATTACATCCTGCTAATCTGCAGGAGTTTGAGAATGGACTCAAGAAAAAGAATAGCCATTTCATTGTGTGGAATAATCTCTTTCTTTTGCAGACAAGGTCAGCGACAGCGATGCAGATGATTTAATTCTAGTGGAGGATGGAGCAGCTGCTGTTGCAGAAACTTGTAGCCCAGTCCACCAAGAAAGCCGCAAGCGTCCAGCTGAATCAACGGATGACCACGGTTGCAATCTCAAGAAGCAGAAACAGCCTGACGCTGATGATAATGATATTATTGAGATATCATGAGAAGATGTCATTGGTTGAGTTGTTAGTCTGTAGGTCATTCTGTAGGTCATATCGCTCGATTTATGAAAATACTGGGTTATTATCATTACCTTCAGTTTTTCCAATTAATCTCCTGCAGTTTGTATTGTCTCTCTTTGAAATTATCATATGACCCACTGACAGTTGTCTGTACATTATGGCCTGGATACCTCTTCAACGTTCATCCATCATGTCATCTAAAAATCATATAATGACTATATCTTGTCACCTTAATATCCCATCATGTCATCTAAAAATCATGTCAATGACTATATCTTGTCACCTTAATATCCTATCATGGCCTCTGAAAGTTTGTCTTCATTTTGTAAGTTTTTTGTTTCTTTCACTTGGTTGATAGATTCTATTTTTGAACCCACAAATTACAGACACTCCGAATGTGCTTCATCTGTCTAAGTGTGTTCCATTCTACTCAGAATGTGCTTCATTGTGTCTTAGTGTGCTCCATTCTACTCAGAATGTGCTTCATTGTGTCTTAGTGTGCTCCATTCTACTCAGAATGTGTACTTTTGTTGCCAGAGTTAAGGAATATATGGATATTTCTCTTTTGACATGTCAGTGAAGCGCCTAATTTGAGTGACTTTTGACATGTCAGTGAAGTACCTAATTTGAGTGACTTTTGACATGCCAGTAAGTGCCTAAATTGAGTGACTTTTGACATGCTAGTGAAATGCCTAATTTGAATGACTGAAATGATGAATCTCAGTTTTCCAGTGATTTAATGATAAAACTAACAACTGACTGTTTTGTTCTCAGTTTATATACTCAATTTATCTCATATAATGATTGTGCTAAAAATAAATTCTCATATTAATAGTAGACTGACTCATTCATTCTCCCCCCCCCCCCCTTCCATATCTAACACCCAAAACTTATCAAGAATGTTCTGGTTTATAGAAATAAAAGAAATGGTTGAAATTTGTGTCAAAGATGACAATATTTTCTGGATAATTGTTGTTTGTTATAATAAAAACATTGGACATGTATAACGTTTGTGATATTTTTTTTCATTCTTGTTTTGTGTGTGCGCCTATGATTGCGTGTTTTGTGTGAGTGTGCCTATGATTGCATGTTTTGTGTGTGTGTCTATGATTGCATGTTTTTTGTGAGTGTGCCTATGATTGCATGTTTTGTTTGTCTATTATTGAATGTTTTGTATGAGTGTCTATATGATTGCATGTTTTGTGTGTGTCTGTGATTGCATGTTTTGTGTAGTGTGTCTATGATAGCATGTTTTGTATGAGTATGTCTATGATTGCATGTTTTATGTATGTGTGTCTACATAGTAACCACTGGAAAGATCAAGGGGAGAAGAGACAAGAGGAAGAGAGAAATTTCTGGATTAGTTGTCACTGTGGCACAAGAAGAAGTCACCAAATGAACTTATTAACAACACAAGAGACAGAGAGTTACGGAGAAGCATGATTGTCTATGTCACTCTTGATTGTTTGAATGGGTTAAAAGTAAAACTACTCCAACTGGCAGAGAGGGACCAGAGTGATAAACTTGTACCCTATTGGGGCTCTATCATCATCATGAGCCTGACAAACTTGTACACTATTAGGGGTATATTATCATGAGCCCAAATATCTTAAAAAATATTCAGAAAAATGCAAATTTTACAGCTTTGCTGTCAATTACAAACACAAAATGCACTCTCCTGTGTTCTGTCTGATACTCCATCCAGTTGTAATAATACATGAAACAAAGATACTAAAGTTCAGTTATCACAAAAATATGAAGTTACTCCAGGCATTCAAATATAAACACAACTTATTTCAAGGAGGTAGCAGACGGAAAGAGAATTGACTAAAAAAAAAAAGACATGCAATATCTCCAACACCTCTGCGCCAACACATGCAGCAGCACTGTCAAGTCACAGTACGGCGGAGGCATTGGAGTGGTGGAAAATGCAGATTTTACGTGAAATATTAAGAATCCTTGCGTCAATCACCATAAGGATAACATACTGACAGGGAAGCACAATGCTAGAGGGAAGTGCCATGTGCACAGAGAACGGGAAAACGTTTCACGAAAATTGAACTATTACGGAAGTATTGTTAGCTCGAGACAAGCTTCTAGTTATCTGTGATCCCAACTCTACTGTCGAGTTTTTCTGGAAGAGAAAATGTTCAGTACCCGATGGGCACATGCACAACCCGTCCGAGAAGACAAGCTCTGTTCAGCTCGAGAAACAAATGCTAGTCCCTGGCGCTCCCAAATATGTGCAGAGACTCAGACTTGGACGAGGGGTTCATGGCATTTGTGAACGATACTTCGGCTAAGAGGGCGAACGAGCCAGAGCCCAACTCTTCTGTCGAGTTCTTCCTAAATCGAAACCAGGCCGCTGATGAGAAAAGGTTCAGTACCTGATGGACATGGGGACAATATGTCTAATTACATGAGACAAGTTCACTGGCTGCGGAACACCTCGTACAAGATAGATGTAAAGGACAAACCGTCTCGGTGCAGAGTCAGTACACATTCGTCCCCTTGAAACATAGGAAGGCTATCACAGGTTAGGGTAGCCCACCCGAAGTGTCAAGACATGCTGAAATTGGCTGTGCTGGGCCTACAAGGCGCATAATGGTGGCACAACATACCTACTCTCACAGTGAAAATTGCAAGAATATCCGTGCTGATTATTATGCAGCAAACGCAAAACAAAAATACATGCAACAAACATACCAAATTTTTTTTATAACACATTATATTCATACAATCACCACAAAAATATGAAATTACTCCAGGTATTCAAATGTAAACACAACTTATGTCCAGAAATATTAATATAAGCTCATGTATAGAGGAAGCATGATGTATAGATGAAAAATGAAGGAATTCACCAGGTAAGCATTTGAAAAATAATCCTGACCACTATTTAAAAAGTTTATTTCCTTAACTATGGCTAGGCTGGGTGTGTATATACCAGTGTGACTGATACTACTTTAGTATGGTTGAAATTATAGTAATTTGACCTGTTTTCATTTTTTTAAGCATTTGCTCTCAAACTTTCACTGAGTCTCTCTTGTAGCAGGACAATGGTACTACTATATTTCCAGCAGGATGTAGTCCAGAGAACTGAGATGAGTTGTGGTTTTATTTCCACCAATGGCATAACACATATAACTTCAGTAGTTGACCTATACCAGTTTGGCTTGCACTGTTTAGTTTAGCTGGTGTGGCCTACTTTTTACAGAACTAATCTCATACATTACTCAACGAAATGAACTTTCACTAAAAGCGCATACAACTATCGATTTGCGCTTGACGCACTGAGAGCCCCTCCCTGCTGGAAAACTCTGTTGTGGGGGCTCTCAGTGCGTTACACGAAGATTGAGTTAGCGCTAGCAGAAGCATAATTTACTTTATTTACGCATCATGGAAGTTCAATGAAATTAAACCTACTATTTAAAAAATGGACTGTTATTACTTGATGAGGCCACAAATGCATAACATGTACCCCAGTTTGGCCTGTACTAGTTTAGTTTAGCTATTGTATACCAGTTTGACCTGTACTACTTTTTAGCTTATATATGTAGGTTGACTCACAATACTTCTAGTTGGTATATGTTGAACTGTACTGGACTAGTTAGATGAACACAATAATGCTGAAAGACTAGATCATTTAGTTGTTGGGTCCCAATGGGGAGCAGAGAACAGTGACACTGTTTACCTACCATGAATGTCATAATAGCTAACCAGGAGGGTTTTTTTGGTGGAGTTGGCTGTCCGATCCCATACAGTGACAGTGATCCAGAAGCAGTGTAGAAGTCTGATATGTCAGACCAAAAGAAGCAGATCATATCACAGCGCATTCCATTCTCCATCCCGATAATATACAAGATGCAGAAGTCTGATGTGTCAGACCGATAAAATGCAAGATGCAGAAGATCATATAGCATTTTCAAAGAGGACACCTTCAGTTTAAAGGCACACAAAAAAGTGACAAGTTGATGGCAAACTGTACAAATAATAACCACACATTCACCCAACAACAAATATATAATAACTAAATTTTCACCCAAAAACATAAAAGATTACCAAATATATCAACATATATATATATCAACAACAAATATATAACAAACCAAACATTTACTCAACAACAGATATATAACAAACCAAACATTCACTCAACAACAGATATATAACAAACCAAACATTTACTCAACAACAGATATATAACAAACCAAACATTCACTCAACAACAGATATATAACAAACCAAACATTTACTCAACAACAGATATATAACAAACCAAACATTCACTCAACAACAGATATATAACAAACCAAACATTTACTCAACAACAGATATATAACAAACCAAACATTCACTCAACAACAGATATATAACAAACCAAACATTTACTCAACAACAGATATATAACAAACCAAACATTCACTCAACAACAGATATATAACAAACCAAACATTTACTCAACAACAGATATATAACAAACCAAACATTTACTCAACAACAGATATATAACAAACCAAACATTCACTCAACAACAGATATATAACAAACCAAACATTCACTCAACAACAGATATATAACAAACCAAACATTCACTCAACAACAGATATATAACAAACCAAACATTCACTCAACAACAGATATATAACAAACCATTCACTCAACAACAGATATATAACAAACCAAACATTTACTCAACAACAGATATATAACAAACCAAACATTTACTCAACAACAGATATGTAACAAACCAACCATTCACACAACAACAGATATATTTTCCTTTCATTCACAAACAGATGTATGTTACAATGTCTATTGAATGTTTGCAGCAGGTGTTACCATTTAGTCACAGGTACATTTCAGTAGAAAATTCAGTGATAATTAAAAAGCACACACACACAATATATATATATATATATATTCCCACAGTAAGTACAAGAAACTGATTTTCCTATATCACATCATTTGTTGTCTCTATATTCCGTCCAGAGAACCAACAATATTCAGAATAATAACAAGCGATTTCAACATTTTTTCCGCTGCAGATGACGAAAGTCCCTTATGCTGTGGGAGACAATTTTTTTTCATTTGTGAATATTATGTTTTCTGGGGATAATTGTGCTGACTCTACAAGGTATTAGTGCGTGACTCCCCATGTTTTACAAATATCATTCCAATATGGTACCCACCCATTAGTGGATTAGTTCAATGCTGATAGTTTGAGTACTGGATACTCCAAAATGTATGATGTAGTTGATGATACCTGGTCCAAAATGTATGATGTAGTTGATGATACCTGGTCCAAAATGACACTTATTATGTCTTCTAACGTGTAATAATGACAAAATATTATAATTAGATACAGAACTGGACTATGATTAAAGTAATGACAGTCATAGATTGATACAAGATCGTTTGACAGGAGCATGTGATGGATGCCCATGGAAGCTTCACACTGCCACAAAACTATTCATAAAAATAATGGATATATTTTTAATAAAAAGATACCCGGTAAACTGTAGTAAAAATTTGAAACAGACAATCAAGATTTTTAGGGCATGTGTTGAGAAAAGCAAAACTTTAACATTTAGTAACCACCAGAAAAATCATGACAAGAAGAGACAGAGGAAGACAAAGAGAGAAATTTCTGGATGGATTTTCACTGTAGCACAAAAAAAGTCAACAACTGAACTTATTAACAACACAAGAGATAGAGTTGTGGAGAAGCAAGATCGCCTACGTCACTCGGCATGGCACCTGATTGATTGAATACAAGTTTGAGATAAATGGTTATGAAAAGCTTACTGCCCGAACGCTTTCTGAAAATTTCAGTCCCAACATTGTTGGTTGATATTTTTAATTATTTCTTAAAATTATGACATGCAGAACTTACCAAAAAATGGCACGGCAGTGGGAGATTAACATATGAAGCGAAAGTGTTCAATCATAACAAGTTATAATAACTTATACTAAGGATGTTCGATTCCCTAACAAAGAAGTTAGTGAGACAGTCTCACAGTACCAATGTAAACAAACTTGGTCAATTGAATGATCTATGCTCCTAGGAAAAAGTGCTCAATGTTTAAGGACCAACACCAACAGGAAATATATGGCAATTACCCGTTCTGAGAAGGAGGCTGATAGTCACTGCCGTTTTGCCATAAAGGAAAGCCCAGGAGATGCTTACATTTCAATTTCCAACCATTCGTAACTACTATTAAAACCATCCATTTCAATTTCAGACAAACACCTGTGTGTTTAGAGACAGAATCAAACTCCTGTGTATTTAAGGGCCCAACCAATCACCAGTGTGTTGAAGGGCCCAACCAAACACCTGTATATTGAGGGTCCCAGCCACATGTCAGCATGTTGAGGGACTCAACCAAATGTCTGTTGCAGTCGTTGCAGCATGGTGTATGATCTGTAGTAATTCTTTGTAGATGTTTGTTAAGTTGTACATGTGTTGTTCGCAGCCTAAATATTGTGGTTTGGTCTTTGCAGTGTAGTTTATGTATACTATTGTATGGATTTGATTGGGACATGTCTGCATATACTACTCTTCCTTTTGAGCCAGTGGGTCCATTCATTACAGTTTACAGCTGCAGCTGCAGCTACTCATGTGTTTTGCCGTTCTAAGGTTGGTTACAGATCATACGTTTTGCCGTTCTAAGGTTGGTTGCAATTCTTGGCTGAACTTTTTATTAGACATCAACTCTGGCCATTTAATTCATAGTAAACTTCAAAGACACCTATATGAAGACATCTATACAATGACATCTATACAATGACATCTATGCGGAGATACTATGCGATGATAAAATAACTACTACAATATCTCAAACTATTTTTGATTAATGATACTATTCATAAACTTTGCTCTGATGGAACCCAATGGAACTCTGATGCTAACTTGATGGCCTTGATGAGGTAAAATCCTGTGTTTATGATGTGATGTTGGCTGGAGATAGCGGGAGCGAGTGGACAATGTAATAATCATGTAAGTAGGCCAAGATGGCTACTGGCTGACCCAGGACCAATGACAGCCACATAATAATGTTACCCCACTTTCCTCGAATATATTTTTCAGTGATATATGCATTTGGCATCTGGAAATAAATAAAAACAAAGTCAGCAATGGAGGTCATATTTTCTAATTACATTACAATGGAAGATAATATCTATCAGTTGAAATTAATTTTTACACTAGAACTGATTTCATCACCATTATCCTGTAACACAAGTTACTTAGTGTAGTAAAGAAGAATGCCATTATCCTCTCATTGCACATTTTGTGCATGGTTTCCCAAATGTTGTGTTCCTTAGATTGTGTGCAACAGTTCTTCTATTGCATATACCATCTAAAGTAATATATGCAATGTCAGTAGTGATAACTAAACGGAAATTACAGACCAGATCAAGACAACATCAAACAGAATAGAAACAAGCAAGTCATGATATTATTGATTAAGAATGGCACACTGCAGTATAAACACAACAAATCTGCATTAGTGACTATTTATGAAGCAACAACATAGACACTAGAAAATACACTACAGGGATGTCCCAGCTTTGTTGTTCACAGAATGCCAATCTGGCCCACTAGAAATTTTTATGTTTATTTTAAATCATTGTGGAGAACTTACAATGATCTAAAATAGACAAACCTATCAATCTATCTATTGTCATTTCACCTTGCATTGTTAAGCGTCATGGTGGGAGGTTGGAGTTGTCTGTCATTGGCCATTTGGGTAGCATTGGCCATAGTCAGTTCGTAGTTATTTAAGATTTCTTTTATTGTTTCCATCTATCTAGTTCTTGGTCTTCCTGGTGCCTTGCAACCCAATCTTCTGCTGTTGTATGATGATGTTCGTCCGTCGTGATCGACGATGACCAAAAACTCAACCATAATAATAATAACAATAAATAATAAAATAATAAAGTTAATAGTGCGTTTTTAAATGACTAGCAAGTCCAATGCGCGCACAAAATGTTCTTTTACAGAATTGACAACAATAGAAGGTATCTGTGTGAGGTTGAGATGTTTTTTCTTTTCTACGTGTCCGCTTCTGTCTTGCAGTTTCTTGTCTGAATTCTTCTGCCGCTAGTGCTCCCGTTCTAATGCTGTAACGCCAAGCCGTTCTATCCTGAGCGAGGCTCTCCCAAGCGCCTACGTCAATGTTAAGATGTTTCAAGGATGACTTGAGCGTGTCTTTGAAACGCTTTTTCTGTCCACCAGCTTTTCGAAATCCTGCCTTGAGTTCTCCATAATATATTTGTTTTGGCAATCGCGAGTTCTCCATACGCACAAGATGGCCTGCCCAGCGTGCCTGCGCCTTCATAAGTATTGTGTGGATGCTTATTGAGGTTGATTTTTCCAAGACCTCGTAGTCTGGTACTTTGTCCCACCAATGGATGTTTAGTAATTTACGTAGGCAGGTAAGATGGAAATGATTTAACTTTCTTGCATGTCTAGCATACACTGTCCACGTTTCGCAGGCGTATAGTAAGGTTGGTATAACAGCAGCATGATATACTTGTAGTGTGGTGGTTGTTCTTATACCTCTTCTGTCCCATACATTTTTGCGTAATCCGCCAAATACAGCACTAGCTTTTGCCAGTCTATTGTTAATTTCCACATCAATGTTGACATCGCGAGAGAGAGTGCTTCCAAGGTAAGTAAAATTGTCGACTACCTGCAGTTTTTCCTTATTGACGATGATGGAAGTAGCAGTATGTTGGCTATTTGATGTTGCTTGGTGCATGACTTCTGTTTTTTGTGTGTTAATAGTGAGACCAAAGTTGTTGCAGGCCTTTGAGAAGCGGTCTATGGTGCTCTGCATGTTTACGCTGTTGTATGAATGAAGGACTGGTTGCATTGGTTCCATTCTTATGAGGTGGCCAAACCACCTGGTTTTCTGTCTCTCTTGAGTCTTTCCTTGTAGTCTTTCCTTGAGATAGTCTTTATTTATTTCCTGTATTTTCATTTCTTAATCAGTCTCTTCCTCAAACATTTATAGCTTTCCTCAAACATCTCATTTTACACACTGTTGTATTTTGTTACTGTCTTTGTCAAGGTGTCCATGTTTGACATTGGTATCACAGGGTTGGTATAAAAATACTGTTTATCAATTATAATTTTGTCACCATGCAGATTGTTGGGTGTTTGAGTATTGGTTACAGTTAGTAATTCAAATCAGTGGCTTTCTGACATTTTGTTTCGATTTCTCTTTAAAGTTTGCCATCCTCCGTAAATGATTCATAAGTATTTGAACCCTGAGACCTGCTTTAGTTTTGTAAACCAACTATACATGAACAATATCACTCAATCTATACATGAACAATATCAGACTCAATCTATACATGAACAATATCAGACTCAATCTATACATGAACAATATCAGACTCAATCTATACATGAACAATATCAGACTCAATCTATACATGAACAATATCAGACTCAATCTATACATGAACAATATCAGACTCAATCTATACATGAACAATATCAGACTCAATCTATACATGAACAATATCAGACTCAATCTATACATGAACAATATCAGACTCAATCTATACATGAACAATATCAGACTCAATCTATACATGAACAATATCAGACTCAATCTATACATGAACAATATCAGACTCAATCTATACATGAACAATATCAGACTCAATCTATACATGAACAATATCAGACTCAATCTATACATGAACAATATCAGACTCAATCTATACATGAACAATATCAGACTCAATCTATACATGAACAATATCAGACTCAATCTATACATGAACAATATCAGACTCAATCTATACATGAACAATATCAGACTCAATACATAATATATTTTAATGCAGAAGAAAAAGCAGAGCCAAAATGTCAACATGCTCTCCAGACTATATTTGGATATAACATGTGAGAAGTTTGAGGATGTACACACACATTGGCTCATCTAGATTTCAAGGGGACTGTATTTTTCCCACCCATTATCTAGACCCTAGGAAAGGTCACAAAGAAGGACTGAGAAAAGAAACTCACCTGCATGAGCATTCCAAAGAAGGACCAGACTTTAAACATCCGCAGCGGGATGCTCACAAGATACTGCAACAACGGAAATGTAAATATTACAAGAATAAATAATTCTACTCAACACAAAAAATATCAATGTTATCCTATCCAGTCTTATTCTGCTCTATCTTATCCTATCCAGTCTTATTCTACTCTGTTATCTATCCAGTCTTATTCTACTGTTATCCTATCCAGTCTTATTCTACTGTTATCCTATCCAGTCTTATTCTACTGTTATCCTATCCAGTCTTATTCTGCTCTATCTTATCCTATCCAGTCTTATTCTACTCTGTTATCCTATCCAGTCTTATTCTACTCTGTTATCCTATCCAGTCTTATTCTACTCTATCTTATCACTGGTGTGTTACGGATCATAAAGAGGAGCAAAGAATAAGAACTCTGCCACCTGCCATGCATATCATAAGATGTGTTTAAGGAAATTTGATGTAGAGATTGACACTATGGCATGCTGAAGACATATCTCGACTGCTAGGAAGAAATCACATTCTTTTCTCTAGAGCCAATGATGATGCCCAGGAGACTGTCATTATATTGTGCTTCATTGATGGGTGGACTCGATATTTGCTTGAGACCGTTTTGTATATTATCATGTGTATTACTATTGATTACTATAGTACTAAAACTAAAGTCAGATATTTTGTGACAGCCAATAGTACTAAAACTAAAGTCAGATATTTGTGCACACAAAAGAATTAATGAGGATGATGAAATAATAATCCCTCTAGCTGTGACAGAAGAGGTAGCTGTGACAGAAGAGGTAGCTGTGACAGAAGAGGTAGCTGTGACAGCTCATTGCCTTTCTGACACAATCACAAGCTGTGCAGTTTAGGCAACACTCAGACTCAAAGCTATGGTTGTGTAAGGGGGTTTATGAATGCATGTTTAAAGGTAGGCATTTCAGTGTGTCAAGATGACCAAATCCTACCAGGAGTACAGCAAATACTTCTCGGCCAACTATCTCATCATTCATCAGTCAGATTTGTTGACCCATCAGCAGAAATGGCACATCTAGCATTCCCTGTCACCTAGGGAGTCTGCCACAAAAGGACGAAGGTGCAAAATGTCTGCTGGCTTGCATCTCTTCATCATTGATGGGGATGATTTGATAAAAGACAAAAGTCAGAAATTGAGACAAAAGTCAGAAATTGAGACAAAAGTCAGAAATTGAGTCAAAAGTCAGAAATTGAGACAAAAGTCAGAAATTGAGACAAAAGTCATAAATTGAGTCAAAAGTCAGAAATTGAGACAAAAGTAAGAAATTGAAACAAAAGTAAGAAATTGAGACAAAAGTAAGAAATTGAGACAAAAGTAAGAAATTGAAACAAAAGTAAGAAATTGAGACAAAAAATGTGACAACAATTTTTTTCACAGGTGATTGTTGTCAGCTTATCCCTTAACTTTCATTAGTTGACTCCTTTGACATGCCTGGAAAGAAAAATCGACATGCCTTGAAAGAAGATTTGACTTGCTTGGAAAGACGATTCCACATGTCTGGAATGAAGATAGTGGCCCTGTTCTGTGCACACTGAACTAGAAGTCCAGACCCAGAGTGTCACACAAAAGAATTAAAATTGTTCATGAACAAATAATAACCCGGGTAATGTTTGCAAACAAATTTAAACAAAAGCCTGACCTCATGAAAGAATGCTGAAAACAGGAAGACTATGGTCACTGCTACGACTTTTGGCACCCCTTTTCTTAACAATGGCTTGTAAACATGTCTGAAAACAAATCACAGAGTAATTTTTATTTTAGCTGTCAGTCTCATCATCTTCTTCTTCTGCATTTTTTCTCTTATAACCACAATGAATAAATCATGTGATTTCCACCTGGGAGCGTGAAGTATGTTGTACTGCTAGTTCCACAGTTGAACTGTGTTATTTGCGCTTTGGTTTGCTCACTGTGTGGCCTGGACATCCAAGGCCCAGTACATTTTCATCATGCTTTTATTCGGGTAGTGGGCTTCCCTAGCCTGTGAAAGCTTCCCTAGCCTGTGAAAGCTTCCCTATCTGTCGAAGGGCACCAGGGCGTGTAATGACTCTTCGCCGAGACTATTATTGTTCACGTTTATCTCGCACGAGGTATTCCCCATTCAGTGAACTTGCATCGTGTAATTAGACATTCTGTGCCCATCAGGTACTGAACCTTTTCTCATCTGCAAGCCTGCTTCTGGTAAAGGAAGAACTCGACAGAAGAGTTGAACCCTGGTTGTTTTACCTTCTTAGCTGAGGTGTCATTCACTGACATCATGAACCTCTTGTCCAAGTCCAAATCTCACCATGCGTTTGCGAGAAAGGCTGTTCTCCAGCAGAACATCCTTGTCCCATTTGTGGCTTATCGGGTACTGAACCCTTTCTCTCTGTGAGCATATTTCTGGTATAGGAAAGCTCGTCAGTAGAGTTTGGCAAGGGCTGCCTTCGTTGCCCCGAGCGCGGTATCTGGATTTTTGGACAGTTTTCCCACCAGACCATGCAGAAAAAACCCAAGCACAGTGTTGGCGAATAACTGACCCATCAGTGTAGATTATTACATAATTTTCTGCACTGTTATCATCAATGAGTGTCTTGACTTCTGCATCCTCCGTCACCAGATTTATTTCCCTGCAACTTCTGTCAAGTGTGATGACCACAGCGAAGGTACCACATAATGCAGATGTGAACCAGTGAATGATTGGCTTTCAAACCATTATCAAGTTTGATCAAGTTTATTTTGGCATAGAATGACTCTACTGTAGATGTGTCTGTATTTAGTGCCAAGCTCTCGCATCCATACAAAATAAGTCATCACTAGCGATCTGTATAGATTGATCTCAGTGACAGCATAGATCTTACTTTTCCACATTGCATTCAGCCTTTTCATGGCAGCCATCACCATATCAAGTCTTACTGTGATCTAATTTTACAATTTGCCATCATAGAATGAATATGTCATCTTAACAATGACCAAGGAATAATTAAATACAAATTTTTTTTTAAACACATAAACAAATAATGTCTTATCTTACCTTGAAGCAAATCGATGGACAGGAACATTCCAATTTTGCCAAAACTCTGAAACTGTTTCAGCATTCCTAGAAAAAAAATATCTCTGATATTAGACTAACACATTTGAAACAATTGGGCAGTCTTGATAAGGTGCAAGGTAGAAGATAGAAAAACTTGGCAATCTAAACAGGTGGCTTGATACCATGATTTCTGGTACATCTCTTGGCCTAGTATCTCAGACTTCAGCACATGTGCTTGCTTGGGCAGGACTGTGGTGCTGCTAGATGTAAGAGATGGCCTGACCAATCTAAGTTACCAGTCTCTGTCAGCTGGACTAAGCCTCCATCTCCACTTCAAGGAGCTATCCTCAATGCAAGGGATGACCTGACCGTGTATCCAGCCTCTGTCGGCTGGACTAAGCTTCCATCTCCACTTCAAGGAGCTGTCCTCGGTGGGGCTCAGATTTAATTTGACAAGTCCATATCAACTTTCAGCACATACCTTTATTCAAACAATCTAAGTAGAATTTTGGATAGAAATACAAAATTTTGGGGAAATTTATGCGGAAATACAGAACAATCATTTTGGAAGCTGACAGGTATGACATCCCTTTAAATAGTCTTGCCCATTGGCCCACCGAGAGAATGTGGGGAAAGTACAAAAATTGGAAGGCAAATTGCAAGTTTTTTCTTGTTGAAAGTTGTTAAACTATGCTTACACAACTCTAGTTCTCTTGATAACTCTTGGTATTTGAAAGTCTTGACTTCTTCTTTTGTTGACTTACTTTTGTCTTCTGTCTTACTTATTCGCTCATTATCTGATGGGTTAGCAATAGAATGCCTTAAACTAAGGGAGTAAACTTCTACAGAAATTTCGGAGGGGAGGCTCTAAGATAGTCAATGGTGTATAAAACAGCATCTGGCATCTCTTGCAGTTCTGTTTGTTTCCAAACATATTGGTATTGCTTTCCCTTGTAACAGAACTGAGAAGGGATTGATGCGAATGAACATGGCACATTCTTGTTGCTTCTCGCTTAATTAAAAAGTGGATTTTTATTAGGAGTTCCCTGGAGTTATCGCTTGAAGCTACAGAGTTACGTGCTATGAGTGGTACTCTTGTTGGTAAGCAGTGTCACTTAGTTGAGAAGGACATAGGACATATGGGGAAATCAGAATACAATGAGGTTAATCCTCTAAATCTTTCGATCTCTTTTTGAACTCTTTATTTACTTGTACAAAAATTATTATAAATTTTTTAAGAACAAAAAAAGTTATTGCGTTTTCAAAACACCAAAAATTGCAAAAATAAAGCACATAAGCCAGGCCCACGAAGGAATTTGTGTAACATTAAGCCAGCGTTCTAACGATTAATGTATATAGTGAATTTTGACTATCACATAAATATTTCGCTGGTCCTGACCAATTTGTTATATAGGGTTTATACTGTAGTAGAAATGCTCAACATAGAAAAAATGGAACAGTAATCGCAGAGCATACCCTCTACTACTTCTTGTTCAGTTTTTAAGAATTTTAGGCCTGTAAAAGTTTTTATTGTTCTGGAATGCCACTGAGAGATGCAACTTTTTTGTGATTTCATTCTGCCGGCACATATCAATGGCTGCTGTATCATTGTTGAATTTGTCTCCCACTGACAAAGAAGCAGTTCTCTTGTTACAAATGCGAGGAGTGCTTGCAAGTAAAAAGATATATGTGCAGGGGCATGAGATGAAATTAATCTACCGCTCTAATGGACACATTTTCTGGAAATGTAATTCCAAAAAACATCAACAGTGGATTTATGTGAAGGTCGACACTTGCCTGCAATTTTCAAAGCTTTCATTTATGAAGGTATGCCAATTATGCTATGGTTGGACTCACCAGATGACATCTGCAGTATGGTGCGAGCGTGAACTACAGATAAAAAAGAAAGCAGTTGTCGAGTGGAATTTGTTTTTTTATGTGAGGTTTGCATACGAAGTATATAGCAACTGCTACAATGACACATCGGAGGGGAAGGCTGACGAAAGTTTATTCTCCAAAAGAAAATGAAACAAGGAAGGTTTTACTTCAGCAATGGATTTTTTTGGGTTATTCGTGAAACTAAATAAGTCTTCTGTAGATAACAGAAATGCTGAAACCCTGCTACAAGTAAATATTGAGAATGTGGCACTTGGATCAACAATATACTCTAATTGCTGGCTATCAAATGACTGAGATCAAAAGAGCCAGTTTTACTCACCTCACAGTGAATCATCAGTATAACGTTGTTGATCTGGAGACGGGGTCCCACACACAGACAATTGAGCATATGTGGAGAAGTGCCAAGTGGTGAAACAAGAAAGATCATGGCACCACTTAAAAAGTTACCTGGCCGAGTTCATGTGACGATCTCGGTTACAGGCCAACGTGAATCCATTTTATGCCAATTTTGGAGGAAATGGGAAACTACCTGCCACCTGTCTAACCCCACATAAAGCACAATACCTTCATCCCTAGTCCCTGCATGTTCTCATCCATAATACCCATCCTGTCATTATATTTACATGATTCTAAATGTAGACACACCCGCTATTTGTTAATTACTGTCAAGGGAAGAAATAAATTACCATAGCAAGAACACACTTGTTTGTCTCCCTCACCATGAAGGGGTGTGACATGTACTAATGTTAGATTTATTGTAAACACTATACCTGACCCTACCTCCCAGGGTCCTAAAATCTAGCAGTATCTTGCAGTTGTACTAACGTTCTGCAAGTGATGTAATTTCTTAGACCCTGCAATAAATTGAAAACAATGTGCAAACCATCATATACTACCAATGAACATGTGCAATGAATCTGGTTTCGTTCACATCCCACTATAATAATGAAATATAGGTGGTATGTTTTGCGATTATAGAACTGAGAAAATTAAACATATACTAGAAAATATTCAACCTAGAAAAAGTGAGAGAAATACTAGAAAGTGCTCACCACCAATCTTTATAGAACTGACGATCAGCAAATCTCAGTAGCTCAGCAATAACATTCAAGCATGAGTGGAAGAACCAATAGAAAAACACCAGCCAGATCAAATGGTTTGGAATCTGCAACAAACATCAGCATAGCCATTATTTTCAACCAATACTATCCCACCAAGACGATTGTGTAGAGTCATTGGCGCAAATAAAACAGCGACACAATGCATTTCTATTTACTAAACAACATCCTGCTGGAAATCTAGAATGGATCATAGTCCTGCTACAATAGAGATCCAGCAGGAGTTTGAGAATGAATGCTGAAGAAGAAGAACCAGTACTATAGGTTTCTTCTGTTGAAATGTTTATTACATCAAATGGTGACCTATCTTCTTCTCCAGGATTTGTTCTCAAACTGCTATAGATTAACAGGATACAGTCTGAAGCACAGAATTCATAGTGTCAAGATTTGTATCTCTGTATTTAAGTATTCTTAAACCATTCTTCTTCTGCATTTATTCTCAAATTCCTGCAGATTAGCAGGACTTAGACCAGAACTGAATGCTTTGCATTGCCTTAAACTCCTGCAGATTAGCAGAACTTAATTTGAGAACTGAATGCTTTGCATTGCCTCAAACTCCTGCAGATTAGCAAACCTTAGTCCGTAATTGAATGTTTTACATTGTGGTGGTAAGTTTGGCTGTGGCAACTGCACTTTTTGACCTGATACATCCAACTTTAGCAACATATCTTGGGTCATCATTCTACAACATGAGGTAGCCAAACCTAAATTTGTAATAGCTTCTTATTCCATAGTCTATATATCAAAGTCTCCATCCCCATTTTTTTTGCATAAGTATGAAAAAATACATGTTTTGTCCAACATTTTGAGAATATTTTAAACAAAATTCAAACAATTTATTTGCTGTATAAAAAAACATTGTTGACATCAACTTTCATCAACCCTCTCCCTTGTCAGCAACTGTCAAACTTTTTCAGAATTCCTTCCTCTAATTGTTGCCATAAGTATTACTGATTATCATTAGTCCACTCCAGACATGTCAATAGATGCTTTGATCCCCATTTCAATAAATGATTGATTCTAGATGAAAAGATTTTGTATATAAAGCAAGAAACAACGTGCACTTACTGATAGCTTGAGCAGACGTTCAAGCATCTTGAAGACTTCCATCTCAGCCAATGGTTGCCGTGCATTATTTAATGCTGGCACAATCCACTGAAAATGTAACAAAATGGTCATAAGCCAAGAGAAACTTATTACCTGAATTTATCATTCATAAAAATGTGTCTTCTATAAAACCACATCTCTACTGTCTCTCAGCATTTTTTTATTGCTATTGTTCCGATTATCCATGATTCACTTTATCAGTTGACTGTTAGGTCACCTTCACCTATTGAGGATTTGATACACAGATGAATGTGCATGTGGCTCCGTAACCAAGACTCCTGAACATATACTTCAGGATTGCCCAATATACAAATAGCAGAAGACAGCAGACCTAGCCAGAGGATACAGATTTGAGGCAAAAGCTGTGGGTAGTTGCTCTTACCTGGAGAAGACAATGAAATACAACGCGTGTTCAATGGTTGCTAGGTGATTGGGTGCCGTTGAACGGACTGGTTCAGTTCCCGTTAGACTCAAGAATTTTTTAAAAATTGTCCTCTGGCTTCCTACTTATATTTACTTGTATAAACAATTATTTGAAGCAAAATTGTATTGTCTATATATGTTATCCATGTTTACAAGAAGACCTATCGGCCCTTGTATAACTAATACGGATATTATGTTATATGTTTGTTGTTACTGAGGATATTTCAATACCTGTACGGGATGTTTGTTGTTGTTGTAATAGTCCTTTTCTCGATCAGTCCATTCTGGTGACTTTGTATGCACGGTTTGAAAGGCTTGATGAAATCGCATCTTTTTTTGGAGATGCGGTTAGTCAAGTACGGAAGAACGTGTGTTCAATGGTTGCTATGCGATTGGGTGCCGTTGAACGTACTGGTTCAGTTCCTGTTAGACTCAAGAAGACAATGAACTTTGCCCTGGCAATATAACATGACCCGCAGATGTTGAACGCAGAAGAAGAAGACAACATCAGAACTAGTTCTATTATATAAGAACTCTCCTCAATTCAACTGACATAGGATGCTCATCTTGTAAATTTTGCCTGGGCTATTTTAACATTCAACTTCTTGAATCCTGAGTGTTGTTTATGATCAAACTAATGAACTAATTTAAGTACATTTACACTTACTTGTTGCATCAGGGCCACCAATAACCAGGACAGGAAAACCTGGATCAGAAATGTACAAGTATATTAGTAATGAAGAAATACCAAGTTTTCATCATTATCATGTGCCACACAGACTGTTGTGGGCAGTAATAGATTTTCACAGATCTCATGGATATATGAAACAGGCCACATACCTAAAGACCTAACATCATCAATATTCATACGACTACCTAAGAAGCCCAGGGCTTCTGTAGACTCTACATAATATAGAACAATAAGCTTAATGAGTCATATAACCAAAATACTAAAGATAATACATGAAAGAATTAAAAACAAGATAGACACTATGGTAGGTGAAGAGCAATTCAGTTTTAGGAAAAAACAAAGGAACAAGAGAATCTATACTTATTATCCAACTATTGATAGATAAATATATAGAAGTAAAAATATGTATCTATATTTGCTTCATAGACTACAGCAAGGCCTTTGCTTTGTGTCCCTAGGATCTAGACCTAATTTCTTCAGTATGAACTGTATTGGGATCACAGTCGAATTAGACTCAGGGTTGATATACCTTCCTAGATGAGGTGCTGCTTTGCCAAATGTATCAAAGTCTGGAATTTGACCTATGCATTTCTCACACACTTGCCGTGTCCACTTGAGATAGCCTTCCAATCCATCGCCAGGCATGGTCTGTGTGTGTTTTGACTCTTCGCCATTGTGTATATTACCCAAAAAGGTAGGTAAAATATGAATCTCGGATGAGGAACTTCGAAGTAGGTCCTTGGGTACAGAACTCAATTCTGTCTGCCAATTGGCATAAATAAAATGGTGACACAATGCATTTCCATTCTCTGGATTACATCCTGTTGGAAATCTGATAGGATAATCTGTTGGAAATCTGGTAGGATAATGATCCTTCAAAAAAGAGAGATCCTGCTGAAATTTGAGAATGAACACTGAAGAGGAAGAACCCAATTCTCTCTATATGAGCCGTGTTGGGCAATGGCTGACAGTTGAGTTGGGCTTGGTTTGCAGTCTCATTAGAGACTTGCGCCCATCTCTACATTGCCCGCAGTGTCCAGAGTTTGAGTCTCAACACTACTTCGGTTAGAAGTTTGAACAATGCACTCACCAACATTTGTTCCATGCTTGTTCTGTGAGCAATGCAAGACCTTTTGCAGTCCCAGAAATAGGCATAGATGGATAAGACATCAGACTGATTATAAATATATATTGGGAACAGACTGCATCAATAAGGTATGAAAAAGCTACTCACCATACATAGAAATAAGAATAGGGGTAAAACAATATATTTTATCACCAAGTTTATTTAATATCTACACAGAGAATATCTTTAAAAATATAGAAGAAATGTCGGGACTCAAAATCAATGGGAAAATAATAAACAACCTGAGATTTGCAGAAGACACTGTTCTTTTAGCAGAAAGTGAGCAGGAACTACAAAGAATAATAGATCAAGTCAATAAATCAAGTAATGAATATGGACTGGATATAAATATAAAAAAACAAACAAAAACCATGACAATCAGCGACGTCACAGAAGAACAAGAGTTAAACATAAGCATACATGGAGAGAAAGTAGAACATTATCAATATCTTGGACACATAATCACAAATGATGGCAGATGTGAAATAGAAGTTAAAAGGAGATACAGGAATGGCTAAAAGTACATTCAATGACATGAGGAAAATATTAACATCTAAACAAATTACAAACAAGTTAAAAATGAGAATAATAAAATGCTACATCTATTCTATATTAATATATGGCTCAAAAACATGGACAATAAACAAACAATTAGAAGACAGAATTGATGTCTTTGAGATGTGGGTATATAGAAGAATAGGGAGAACACCATAAAAAAGAAGAAAACAGGTTCTAGAAACACTTAATACGAAGAAAGAATTATTAAAGGAAATAAAGATCAAGCAAATAAAATATTTTGGACATATTAATAATATTAAGATTAAGATTAGGCTGTATTAGTGTAGAATAAGATATTGGGGTTAAGATTAGGCTGGGGTTAAGATTAGGCTGGGGTTAAGATTAAACTGTATTAGTTGTAGAATAAGATATGCAACAAGTTTCTAAGAGTCTTTTCCCTTATCTCAACTGTTAGCGTTTCTGCTCGTCACAATGCAACAAGTTTCTAGGAGTCAGATTGGACTTGTCTACCATCTGAGGAGGACTCCTATACAAGAAAACCTAATTTGACCTTTATAAATGTTATGCTCTTCTTTACATGTGAAGGAGTAACATAAACTAACAGCAGTAAAAACATAAATAGGTCTTCAGCAGGTTTCATCACATTGACAATCATGGGGTTGAGAGGTAAACCCCATGTCCAACCTCTTTATATGCCCCTATGTCCAACCACTTTATATGCTCCTATGAGCATTGGTAACACACAGGATGATTTAACCTGCACAATTGAACATAATTCAGGAGACAGAATCAAATCAGACTCACCATCTCTAGAAGTCTCTTGGCTAAGAATCGTTTCCTGATACGTGCCGATCTTGGAAAATTCAACTCATAACAAAGAGTTGGAGCACACAAAAAATAGGCCAGGTCTGTGGAAAAAAATAGATGTCAAGTATTATCTTCCCACAGTGCATTAGGGAAAGTCTATAAGTAAATCACAGACCACTCCCACCGAAAACCAATCCGTCTTCGGCAAGTGTGTTAGGCCATTGCTGCAAATAAAATGGCGACAAAATTTCCAATCTCTGGACTACATCCTGCTGGAAATATAGTAGGACAATGACTGCAAGAGAGATCCAGTGGGAGTTTGAGAATGCTCGCTGAAGAAGATGAAGTCACAAACATCTGGGAAAAATAAAAATGTACAATACGAATTTGAAAACTATATAATTTTAGAGTGAAATCATTCCTTTATGTCTCAACATAATTTCCAGCAACACTGAAGCTCTCATCCCATTGATTTATCAGTGTGATAATACATTAAACATACAAATCTTTCATTAGTCAGATTTCTGGATACCCAAAGTCAGCACACTTTGTGGAATTTCAGTTAGTCGTGCATTGTGCTGTAGGTTGAATCATGCAAACACCCTATAGTGATTGTTAGACTGTCTACTCTTATTTACGTCAGTTCGAATCTTTTTCTCCACCCACTGCACAATTGCAATTTCAACAGAATGACCATGTCATGCTTCATCAGCAAGGAATGAGCATCTGTACGAAAAATGATTTAACCAATTGTGCACAGCTTTACAAGATAAAGTTCTCATTGATTTACCCAGCTGTGCACAGCTTTACAAGATAAAGTTCTCAGCGTAAACAGGAACCATCTCCTTATGAATGTCATTTGCAAAAGTAATCCCCTGCCCCCTTAAAAAATGGACAATTGCAAGATGTTAATTCCCTGTACATACTTGAACTTCTGTCAATACAGATAGTCCTGCAGGTAAGATGGGAGACATACTTGAACTTCTGTCAATGAGTTCTTATCAAAGAGACACGTACAGAGTAACTAGGGTCTGTCTGAAGTAATTTCATGTCATCTAATAAATAGACTAGTAGATCACCGCTGGTGATTCGAAAAATAGAAACACAAAAGGAATGGTCAGACTGTTTTCTCACATCTCATGACCTGCTTCAGTCATGATCACACTGCAACAGATTTCTCAGAGTCTGGTTTGGACATCAGTCATCTGAAAACTCAGAAGAAAAAAAAAACTTTATTTGACTTTTTCAATGCCATATTCATCTCTGCATGTAAAGGAGGAACATCATCACCAATACTATGTCAGGTTGTCCTTGGCAGGTGTTATTTCAATTAGGCTCCTCTGTCAGGTTGTCTTTGTAGGTGCTACTTCAATTAGGGTCCTCTGTCAGACAATTCTTGTGGTGTTTTTGATGTTTCGTCTGAGGCCATACTCAAATCAGCTTTGTTATCTGTTTTTTTTAAGCAATTACTTGACTTATTTATCTGATCCCTGAAGTTGCGAGCTTTCACTCTTTCTTCCCTGTGCCAGGTGGTGGTAGATGCATGTCTTATTCAGCTGTGTTATACATGTATAAAGGGTGTTAGTAATGGAGGAGTTTGGTGGTAACAGTCGATTTTGCATGTCTTGTAGTGTAAGGCACTCAATAAGGTAGTGTTTTACAGTTTCCTCTTTTTGTCATCTCTTCGCAAAATGAACATATTTTTTTAGCTACACTAGGTCACAATTTTTTTGTACTTAACAGCAGCTTACCTCTATAAATAGACAAACAGCTTACCTCTATAAATAGACAAACAGTTTACCCCTACAAATAGACAAGCAGCTTACCTCTATAAATAGACAAACAGCTTACCTCTATAAATAGACAAACAGTTTACCCCTACAAATAGACAAGCAGCTTACCTCTATAAATAGACAAACAGTTTACTTCTACAAATAGACAAAAAAAGCTTACCTATACAAATAGACGACAGCTTACCTTTAATATTCAAATTATCTGGATACTTCTGTTTGCTTTCTGTACTGTCTCCATGTGCAATTTTGCTTCCTGTAATAAACAAATAACTGTGGGTAAAATAAATAATTGTGGGTAAAACAAGTAACTGTGGGTAAAACAAATAACTGTGGGTAAAACAAATAACTGTGGGTAAAACAAGTAACTGTGGGTAACACAAATAACTGTGGGTAAAAAGCTACCAAATAAAACAACTAACTGTGGGTAAAAAGCTACCAAATAAAACAACTAACTGTGGGTAAAAAGATACTAAATAAAACAAATAACTGTGGGTAAAACAAATAACTGTGGGTAAAACAAGTAACTGTGGGTAAAACAAATAACTGTGGGTAAATAGCTACCAAATAAAACAACTAACTGTGGGTAAAAAGCTACCAAATAAAACAAATAACTGGGTAAAAAAACGAAATGTTATATATATATATATATATATATATATATATATATATATATATATATATATATATATATATATATATAGAGAGAGAGAGAGAGAGAGATAGATATACATAGGTACATATAATACTTCACAGAGGCCTACCTTGTGGAGTGCTCCCAAATGAGCTTCGCCTCTTCTTCTGTGAGATGACGCGTTCCCTACACCAGTAGTTGACATGCCCATATGAGATGAGTTTCAGGAAACATATAGTCACAGTTCCCAGTGTTAACAAAGAGAAAACTGAGGATTACAAGGTATGCAAATAATATTCATAACATGTAGACTTTATCAAGACAGAACGTGGATACTTTTCATGCTTTCTTCTAACGGCATAAACTTGTTAACTGTGGGCATGTAGTCTAACAGCATAAACTCATTAACTGTGGACATGTAGTCTAACAGCATAAACTTGTTTGCTCTGGACATGTAGACCCTACTCTATGAGTATGATTAGAAAGGTACAAGTGGATCTCGTTTGCGAACAGTGGATTGAGGCCTTGAGAAAAGCGAGGCTGAAAGTGGTTACATTTATTTTCATGCCGGGACATGTGGGTGTTTGGGGCAGTGAAAGAGCGGATCAACTGGTGTCATGTGTGATTGTGGCACAGGGCAATGGATCGAGCTGATGTTTTTAACTCCTTAAAAGATATAGCACGCAAGAGTGAGACTAACGTGAATGATGATTCATTTTAAATAGCCAGGATTAAAGATCAGGGTTTGAAATGCGGTGTTGCTAGAAGTTAACATTTTGGAGGGCGCAGAAGAATGATGGTCAACCAGCATAGGACTGGTACTGTCAGCAGAAATGTAATGGCAGATACACTCAGGGAGAGATCGGAGCAACTATGGACGTGTCCAGTTTGCAGTGATGATGATCCGACGACTAACTAACTATGTAGACCCTAACAGCATAAACTTGTTTGCTCTGGACATGTAGATCCTAACAACATAAACTTGTTTGTTCTGGACATGTCGACCCTAACAGCATAAACTTGTTTGCTCTGGACATGTAGATCCTAACAACATAAACTTGTTTGTTCTGGACATGTTGACCCTAACAGCATAAACTTGTTTGCTCTGGACATGTAGATCCTACCAAGACACTATTCTAAAACTAAAGGAACAAATGAGGATGGGAGAAGAAAAGGAAGTCAGAGAGAATCCTGGATTAACAACATCGCAGAATGCTTTTATTTTTCTATACTGGACTGAATGGTTGTGGACAAATGCATTTGAAGGAAGGACTTCTAATGCTTATGTCTCCATTTTGGAGGAAGGACTTCTCGTGCTTATGTCTCCATAACGGGTTATGGGTTTTATCATTATACCTGAAAACAAATATAAAAATAGTTAAATAGCAGTTTTACATTTAACGATATACAGGACTGGCATTAATACCAAAAAGCCGTTATCAAGAAAGGGACAAAGATACGCAGAATGGAGCCACAAAGACTCCATTACATTTACATTTAGTCTCCATTTTGATTTTATGGTTTAATTACCGGGTATGTGTTTGTACAGCAGATCTGGTTCCAACCGTTTGCTGCAATATGATTTTTCTTTAATAATAAATCCTTAATGTTTCTATATTATATTATTCATTGAGCCTTGTCACATCTGAAGCATGTCACATCTGAAGCATGTCACATCTGAAGCATGTCACATCTGAAGCATGTCACATCTGAAGCATGTCACATCTGAAGCATGTCACATCTGAAGCATGTCACATCTGAAGCAACCTTGTTTATGTGTCATTTATGTTTACAAGTATATGGTTTTAATCAAAGTCTTCAGTATTTTAATAATATGTTATGTGTAGCTATGCAGCGCAATTGTTTTATAACAAATTTGTCACAATAACAAAATATGTAGGCATATGTACAAGTAATAAACAAAATTAGCTATATACATTCAAGACTCCTTAAGGACCATTGAAATAAAAACAAGATGGACATTGAGGTTAATGAAGAGAAATACAATTTTAGAAAATACAAGGAACCAGATAATATTAACTTAGTATCCAACTATTGATAGATAAATATGTACTTAGTATCCAACTATTGATAGATAAATATTAACTTAGTATCCAACTATTGATAGATAAATATGTAGAAGTATCTATATTTGTTTCATAGACTGCAGCAAGACCTTTGACAGAATCCAAAATGAAAATCAAATTTCTTAATAAATAGACATAGATGGAAAAGACATCAGACTGATTAGAAATATATATTGGGAACAAACTTCATCAATAAGGTGTGAAAATAGCTACTCACCATACATAGAAATAAGAAGAGGGGTAAGACAAGGATGCATTTTATCACCAAGCCTATTTAATATCTACATAGAGAATAGCTAAAAATATAGAAGAAATGCTGGGACTCAAGATCAATGGGAAAATAATAAACAACCTGAGATATGCAGATGACACTAAATCAACAGGTGGTGTTTCTTGTTGATGCAATGTCTGTCATACAAGTTGTTTAATCATGGGTGGGGACATTGAGCATTTTGGTGTCTATTGATGCTATGCTACTGCAGGTAGGTAAGAATAATCAGGTATCAGAAGGGACAGTGTACTTACTTATCACTTTATGAAAAGCATATATGACCCAGGCAGGTAAGAATAGGTGTGTCAGAAAAGTTGTTGACTTACCTATAACAGGATGAAAGACATAAATTACCCAGGCAGGTAGAAACAATAGAACAGCCAAGTTAACAATATACACAAAGGCTCCTGTCCTGTTACTTAACAATTTCTGAAAAATAAATTTACAAATAAATTATGAAACAGGTTATTTAAAAGAATATACATCAAAAAGATATACAATTTATATTGGGATAGGTAAAATATGCTCACGAAGCTCATTTTGACTGGACAACAAGACTAGTTAAAAATTACTATATACACTGGCTGGCCCTTGAGTTCACAAAATATCAAATCACAAGCTATTGCAGTTAAGCTGTAAACTATATGATAAACAGTTTAAACTAAGGAGGGAATTTTTATATCAGATCTCTGATGTAGCGAGATGAAAAGTGGTCTGAATGAAATAGACTAGTTAGAGAGTATCTGCTGGCAACATTTGATGCTAAGTCTGTGGGAGATGACAAAAGCTTTAAATCTTCATGTAGTAATTGTTTTGATAACAAAAACTTCCGTTTCTTGTCAAAAATATCTTTTCTGGCAAGTAACAACAGATATTGTGGAATGATGGTTTGGAAATTTAAAAAAAATATTTCTCAGTTTGTTGGACTAGTGGGTACCATCCCTATGAATTATGGATAATAACATGGCCGGAAAAATACCAGAAAGATCTAAATCTTTAAGCATAAACAAAATTTTGATGAGGATCATGGAAGATCTGCCAAATAAGCTGCTATATGGAGAACTTTAGACTGGTTTCTTCATGGCAGAAGAACAGAAAAAGTATTTTAAAAATCTTTTAAGACATCAGTAACTCACTTCAAGCTAGACACAAATTATAAGAGAGAATTCTGCACAAGACAGAACTGGCATCACAGAATCAAGAACATAATACAAAACATAAAACTAACATAAATGTGAGAAGCAAAATAATACTCTTGCAGGTCAACAAGAACATCTCATGGCAGTGGTGAAGCGTCGCAAATTTGTGTACTTTGGTCATCTGATGAGGCACGATTCTCTTTCCAAACATATCTTTCAGAGAACAGTTGAGGGTGGAGGAAGAAGAAGTCAGAGGAAAGTATGGATTGATAATATTAAAGTCTGGACAAGATTCTCCACACTCAAATAATGAACTGATAACAGAGAGGCATGACAACATTTTTCTGTTGATGTTTTCAGAGTGACACCCCCTTACAACCTTGAATGGTTTGCTGATGAAAGAATCAAGAGTTGTGCAGCAACTGCAAAGAACCTCACACACGATGCTGCGCTGCAGCGAACCTCACACATGATGCTGCGCTGCAGAGAACCTCACACACGAGGCTGCGCTGCAGTGAACCTAACACATGATGCTGCGCAATGGAAACATGCTAGAAGAAAGGCAATAGTTGCTCAATGTCACAGACTCCTCCCACACATGCTCAGAGTGCGGTAGAACATCCCAGGCACACATAGCGTGCATTAGTCACAGTCGAACACACAGCGGACATCTATATCCCAGTTGAGATATGATTATCGTCGACTAAGACAGACAGACAGACAATATGATTATCGTCGACTAAGACAGACAGACAATATGATTATCGTCGACTAAGACAGACAGACAATATAAATCATTTTGTACTACGGAAAGATTTCTCAAGTGTTTTATTTCATACCCAGAATGCCCCTAACTCTCAGGATGTGCACAATGGAAATATTTCTCCAGAGATTTATTTAATATATATGTAGCGCATGGCCGAGAAGTGCATTGGTTTCACACCTATGAGGTTTAGAGTTCGATTCCCAGTAAGGACTTGGTTTCTTTCTGTCAGAGTGTAAATTAGAAAACTCACCCTGAATATGATGTGGCGACAGCAAGGGGCTTGCGGACTTTATCACACAAGCCACTCAAATACTCACTGTAACTCCATAACACAAGTCACTCAAATACTCACTGTAACTCCCTAACTTTATCACACACGTCACTTGAATACTCCCTGTAACTCCCTAAAGGGAATAATACAGTATGACCGTTTTTGTTTTTTTTATTTCATACCCAAAATGCCCCCAACTCTCAGCTTTGTGCAATTCTTTTAGAAGAGTTCTACTCCGAGGGAGGGTAAGACACAATTGTATACATGAAGTGCCGCGGGGTTTCCGTAAAAGGAAAGTCTCACTATATATGCATGACTTCTACCATTGGTTAAGTTTTGCATGATAGCTCATGTGATGGGCTATTAATGAGACCGTGGAAACTTCATTCGGTAGAAGTAAGATTCAGATTCAAAGTGCAATCTACGTGGTTACGCAACCAATTCCCCACACCCCCTTGTGTAAATATTCGAGGAACAATATTGTAGAGTGATACGTCCAAGGTTCAATTTTATGGATTTTTCTTATACGGAAAATTTCCTTCATTTTTATTCCTTCTTATTCATTCTATTTTTATGGCTAATATTTCCAGTATTTATTATCTTGAAACTATTTTTATATACATTAATATGTGGGCGATAAGCATTATGTTGTCCCCCAAGTTATAATGTCTTCTGACAGGTATTTTTGTTGTTGTTATTAAACCGAGGCCATGACCCGGTGAACTTTGGCCTCTAATTAGGAGGTCATCGACCAGGTAATCTTAATGTTCACCGCGACATTTCAACGCATATTTCACGTGTGAGCCACGTTGTCAGCCATGACGCGACGCACGGATTGTCATACTGAACATGGCATTGAGCGGGTGTAGGGGTGTTTATAGCAATTCTACAATACATGTATTTCGTATGAAGAAAGAATTATTAAAGGAAATATGCATCAAGCAAATAAAATATTTTGGACATAGTAAAAGACACGACACCTTGTTGAAGACCTTACTTGAGGGTAGAGTGGAGGAAGGCGAGCAAGAGGTAGGCAGAGATACAAGTGGGAGAGAAATATCACGAGATGGACAGATTAGTCTAACAGTGCACCACCAGGACAAGAGGCAGGGGATGTTAGAGATCTGTTCCAGGTTACTTTCGTTGCTGAGACGGCACTTGATGCTGACAATATAAAGTTACTACCGTACATTAAGTTACCACAGTACATTAATTCTTACTTAATACTCCATGTAATTCTTCTTGTTGCGCTCGCGTGGAATGCGCTTATATCTGAAGTAATCATTGTAATAACTTCAGTGAACGCAGATAAAAATAAAACACTTTAAAAACAATACAGTTATAGAGCTATATGGCGATCTAAATAAAAAGGCTGAGTTGTGAAAAGAGGAGAAATGCAGCAGCTCAACAGCGGAGCTCTGCTAGAAAGCCACGGGTAGACACACAAAAACTGTCTACAGTGGTAATTCCATGCTCGAACTGTCCAATGATATTTGAGACACGAATAAGACGTATTAGTTATTTACGAACTCATAACAAAGGACATAATTCTAATATAATTTTAAAATTGGGTGGTACAAATGGTCATCATCACTTATGATGGACGAACAACATGTGTCCAAAATCAAACAGGTTTACGCCGTTTCACCCCAGCCAAGAGTGGTACTTGATAACCTGTAAAACCGTTTATTTGCTGCCGGACAAATATATTTCTCTCGTGTTCTGTATGATGAATTATTAACAAATGTCTTAAGCACTTGTTTTCAAATATTGACATTATATCATGTAGGCTACTGCATATGTCGAGAGAGGTTGCAAGTGCATACAAGAACTAAAAGTACAGGTAGCGGACCGCAACGAATGGAGAATCCAAACCTATGCCATATGTACCGCCTGTGGTACGAAAGGAACAAACTAACTAAATATATCGAGAGACCATACTATTATGGTTTGGACATCTACGAGATGGGATACACTCGACACCCCCCTAATAGTGCAGTCTATCATGATACACTCGACACCCCCCTAAAAGTGCAGCCTAACATGAAACACGATCCGATTACATAATCAGACAAAGAACGAAATGGATAGATAAGATTAAATACATTTTGAACAAACATTGATATTGTACAACAGAGGCAGCACATCTGTCAATAGGACTAAAACAACGTTTAACGACAAGTGTGGACCAGCAATGTCACCATCCACCTGGGGCTAGACGATAGACAGCAGATAAACAAATGTACGAGCCTCTCAACAACAGTCATGTGTGTTGATCTCACGCAGCGTCACTATGACGTATCCACTTTTCTCGTGTTTTTCATTGGCTGGTGACACAAAGTATAGGCAAAGCGATCAATGATCGTGATCCTGAGCAATATAACACCCATTGACTAATGTGGGACTATCAAGCTTTCTAAATTTACTCATGTGATCATTCCCCTGATTTTCATTGGTTGTCACACAAAAATATAATCATAGTGACAAATAAAAATGACAGGAATAGTCAAATGAGTCATTAAAGCTTGATTTCCCATTAGCTAGTAGGTCTTGGTATATTGTAAATGGTTACGAATGATCAGTCGCACGAGACAAGATGAGTAAAGCTGTGTGAGACCAGCAAGCAGTGATATTCTGGGGAAAAAGACTTAATATTTACTCATAAAAATCATGCAGTAAACGGGATTTCAACCAGGTCAGCTCAGATGGCAACCACTCGCCTGACATCTTCACTCAACACGTTTTCCGTCTTGGACCACATTGAAGATAAATGCTGGCATTGTTGGTTGACAACCATCTATTTATCTATCTATTCGTGGGATCCTTTGTTGTCTTTCAGCATCAGGGGTAGAAGAGTTTTCTGGAGACGGCCCCCTTGTGTGCTGTGTATATTGTGGAATTTGACTGTATATTGTGCCTCTTTTATGTCGGTGGTCCATCGTTGTCTCAAACCCGAGTGAACATGGATATTATTGGATGTACCTGTGCTCGTTCTTACTGTGCATTGACTATTGATTGGCGTATATGCTCTGACATAGACTTATCCATTTGTCTGTAGTGTTATTCATAGTTGTGCTCTATCCACTCTGTCAAAAACTTTCTCTTGGTCCACAAAAGCCAAATATAAGTCTTATAACCCAACCGTCTGTATACATAAACAGATGTCCGTAATAAAACGCCAACACCTTCTTTAGTCAGCTCTTGTGACAAGTCAATGTAACCTATTACTTTTTAACCCCGTGCTTTATCGAAACGTTACAAAATACTTGACATAATTTAGTTAGACTATAAATGTAACTTGACACATGAAAGCTAGACCATAATCTTTACAGAATCAGTTGTTGTAATATTTTTTTCATAGTACAAATGCACATCTGGCCTTGACACAATGTACACCTAGACAAAAACAACCTCTCTTTTATTTTCTCAATGAGCTCAATCTACGGGTTAGTTCATTTCACTGGTTTGAGGTGGGTTGTGAAAATAGTCAGATTATGTCATATGCACTCTCAGTAAGGAAGGTTGGCTGCTTTGGTTGCATAATCTAACAAACTAATTAGTCAATCTCTTTGGTATTTCCATTAGACCAGTAGGCCTATCTTTGTCTTCCTTGGTAGTTCTTCAACTTTTTAAAATTTCCAGTAAGATCTTTAACGTGCTGCTGTCTTTTATGACCAAAAACATTTTCTTGTTTTTATTTTCATTAGCAATTCTCTATTGCTGAGCTCATTGTGCAGAACGATGAACACACCCCCCCCCCACACACACACACACACATGCCGAGTCTAATATATATTGAATGCATTTTATTAAGATCAAAAGGCTTCAGGGTATCATGAATCTAGTGTCATGCGGAATGGCGTAGGCGATCATGTTTCTCCACGACTCCCTGCCTCCTGTGTTGTCAATAAGCTCAGTTGGTGAACTTCTACCCTGCCACAATACTAGTCCATCTAGCAACTTTTCTCTTTGTCATCCTGTCTCTTCTCCCCTTTATCTTTCCATTGGTTATTAAGTGTTCAAGCTGTGTTCTTCTCAGTACATGCTCTAGAAATCTTGATGGTCTACCCCTAATATTTGATATTATTGATCGTTTTACGCCAACATCAATGAGAACCTCTGCGTTAGTTTTCTTAGCTGTCCAAGGTATTTTCATCATTCTTCTCAGAAACCACATCTCTTATCCTCTAATTTGCTTTGAATTTTGTTTGTTTACAGTCCATGCTTCACATCCATAAAAAATAATTGGGTTCGATATAACATCGCAGCACTCAAATTCGGGTCTGCATTGATAGTCTTCCATTGCACAAAATGGTTCTCATTTTTTGGAATGCTGATTTGGCTTGTGCTGTTCGGCTCTTTATCTCATTTGAGCATCTACCTTCTGATGTTAACAGGGTGCCAAGATATTTCACTTTTTCAACTTGTGCTAATTTTGTGTCATTAATTATTATATTGTATAAATAACCAAATGGTCAGAGGGTGTCCGACAAAGTGGATGGTGCCGCAGTAACCTAATGAACAAATAGTCAAGAAAAATGAATTAAACAGGTTACTAAAACACTTACCTTGCCTATTAATAAAAAATATATAAAAAAGTATATATAAAATGAAATCTAGTCATCTATTTTGTTTTTTATTTTTTTGTTTTCTGTTTGTCTCTTGAAAAAGGTTCAATTTGAGCCGATACGTGGAGAATTGTCCTGTTTAGTTTTATTGTATGTTTTTTTTATATATTTGTATTAATAGGCAAGGTAAGTGTTTTAGTAACCTGTTTAATTCATTTTGCTTGACTATTTATTATATTGTACCTTGGTGTTGTATGTCTCTTCAATACAACAATTATTTCTGTTTTCTTCTTGTTTAAACTGAGGCCTTTGTTTTAACTTTCTTTCACTACTTTATCTAATAGGGCTTGTAGTTCATGTTCGCTTCCTGCGATTAGTACTGTGTCATAAGCATATCTCAAGTTATTTATATTGCATCCTCC
The DNA here is from genome assembly GCA_034231615.1 of Meghimatium bilineatum. NCBI lineage: Eukaryota > Metazoa > Mollusca > Gastropoda > Stylommatophora > Philomycidae > Meghimatium > Meghimatium bilineatum. The sequence continues at coordinate 670,069 of CM067310.1, read as the reverse complement.
TACTTTTATTCCTGGCATATCTTCTATATTTCACATAATGTATTCTGTATACAGGAAGAAAACATCTGGTGACATTACACAACCTTGCCTGACACCCATTTCTATCTTTTGAAATCTACCTATAGTGTTGTTAACTCTCATCGCAGCCGTTTGTTTTCAATACATATTTCTCACTATTCTTATATCTCTCCCACCAATGTTAAGATTTTCTAGCACTTTTATAATCTCTGAATGCTTGTCCTTGTCAAATGCTTTGCTGTAGGCCTAATGCTTTGCAGGGTATCATACTGCAATATAAAATTATTTTCAGGTGCACTTCTTGTTGTGTTATTCTTGATGTTTTGCCATTCCCTCTGTTTTCTAATCATATAGCTATGCTTAATTTCCTTTTTATTCTGCATGTTTTAACCTTATCTTACATATAGTTGAATTTTTACAACATACCATCTCGACTCATAATGTCTATGTCTATCTCGACTCATATGTCTATGTCTATGTCAGTTTTGTTTTCACAATTTTAACAGCTATTTCCCTTTAAAGTCAGATGTTTTTTTATGTTTTGCTTGAGATTTTCAAGATGACACATGATATTCTAGGTGCATGTAAATATGTCAAAGCAATTTGTTCCAAAAAATTGTTTAAAGAATCTTTTTTTGTTTGAATTTTTACAAGGAATATTTACCTTATTTAATTTCACATCAGTTAGTTTTCTCACATGAAATATATCAGTATAGATACCACTTGATTTAAGTTTTCTCACATGAAATATGTCAGTATAGATACCACTTGGGGTGCAAAGGGAACGCATTGCTCTAGGCAGAACCAGGGTTAGCAGATAACCAAGATCCCAAATGTACCTCCTCGCGGTGCACCCTGGTAACAGAAAACAGCGGCTCGAGCTGATTCTTGCCAAATCATTTGGGGATCGTGTCCGAAAATGTGGAGGTGTGAGACTCAAACGCGTGGTGTGAGACTCAAACTTGTACGAGGGGTTCACGATGTCTCGGGTATGAGGGCGAACGAGCCAGTGTCCAACACTTCTGGCGAGTTCTTCCTCATTCGGAACCAGGCTCACGGATGAGAAAAGGTTCAGTACCCGATGGACACAGGCAGAGTTCGTCCAACTGCACGAGATGGGTTTATAGACGGTGGAGCACCTCGTGCCAGATAGACGTGCTCGACAAGAGTCTTGGCGAAGAGGCACTTCACACCAGCGTGCCCGGCGACAGATACACAGGTTGTCACGGACTAGGGACCAAACCCGAAATAAAGGAATGATGAAAACGGATGTGCTGGACCTCGGACATCCTGATCACAAGTGGCCAACCGGGGTGCAAATAATCACAGTTTTACTGTGGAACTTGCAGCACAACGTACTTCACGCTCCCTGGCGAAAATCACACGAAATATTTGTTGTGGTTATTTGAGAGCGAACGTTGAAGAAGAAGTATAGATACCACTTGAGTTTATTTCTGTATTCAGTTTGTGTAAAAATATACCCCTTTCTCTCCAAAAATCACCATATCCTATAGAGAAAAGGGTACAGTGCCCATGGAAACAATATACAACTTTTCCCCATTATTTTTTACATATTCTTCATATCTGAACCTAATACTCTTGAAATATTCAGACATCATAATTTTATCATGGAATAGTATAACTGTCATAATAGAGGGTAATGTGCGTCTCAATATTACATGCTGTATTTGTGTATGTTCATCATAGTTATCTTAGATCTTTCTGTTGTTAAATGTCTGCATTTTTCTTGAGAAAGACCCTATGATTGAAACACTGATTTAGTCTGTTTTGTATATTGTAGTTATAAACAGTTCCAACTATGTGGAAACCCTTGAAACTGTGTGGCAACCCTTGAAATGGTACATCAGCTTGAGAAAACATCAGGTTTTATCGAAGAAGATATTAAAGGTGGAATAACAAGGCTTACCCTTGGAATTAATGTTAGTAGACAATCTCCAAAATTAAATACACTGGTAAGTTGTTTGGTACAATATGGCAGAAGTACATAAACCCTGTTCACTCTAATAATGAAGTGGGTCAGTGCTTCTGATTGGTTGTTGGATGGAGAACGCATTATAATCTATTGTTAAGTGCCCAATAATATTGTGTTTATATTTCGTTTTTAATGTTTTTTTAAAATGTTTACATATTGTTTTAAAATGTTTTAAATAATATTGTTTTTATTATGTCATCAGCTGTTTAAAAATCACCTGTTGTCACGGAGTAATATGGCGATGTATTTTGACAGACTTCATTCTTAAAGTGAACAAAGTATAGTAATACTTAGCCTGCAAGTCATGTTATAAGAGATGACTAAGAGGAGTTAAACATGAAGGTTGCCACGTCTTCCATGTTCAACTCCGGCAGATTAGCAGGTTTTATTCTGAAGAACGGAATACTTGGTCATGACTTACAGTGATATATGCACCTTTAAGCCTGACACATCCAACTTCTGCATGACTTTTGGGTCATGTTAGCTCTCTATAGGATGGGACAGCCAACCCCACTCCCTAAAAATATCCTTAGTTGCTGTCTAGAACATTTGTGACAAGTAACAGTGTTGTTATTTTTTACTCACCTATCAAGCCTCGTCAACACACGGGCATGGGCTGCTTCTAACTCACTTTAGTAATAGTGATTACTACAACTTCAGAAGTCAAATTCAGAAAACCTTGTCAACACACGGGCAAGGGCTGCCTCTAACTCACTGTAGTAATAGTACAATGAGAGGGCAGCACAGCACCACATGTAATCTCCATGAAAATACCATATCAAGTACAATGAGAGGGCAGTACAGCGCCACATACACAGTGGAATGGTAAAATGCTATATAGAGATAGGAACTAAAGTATTGTTCACCTTAAGAACAAGCTTCTAGTCCCCAATGCTCCTAAAAATATGTACAGACTCAGACTTGGACAGGTGTTCACGATGTCAATGAATGACACCTCTTTGGCTAAGAGGTCAAATGAACCAGGGCTCAACTCCATCATTGATTTGATTTCCTATACCGGAATCATGCTCGCAGAGAGACAAAAGGTTCAGTATCAGATGGGCACAATGCATCTCATTACGCAAGATGCGTATATCGGCAGCAGAACATCTCGTGCAAGTTAGATATAGTCAACCCAAGTCTAATCCCTGACTACCACCTCCTCAAAACTGCCAACCAGGTACAAGTTTTGGTGTGAAAAGTTCAAGGGCACAGTGGGTGATAAACCGTCACGTCTTAGGGTCAATACACATTCGCAGATAGGATGGCTTGACATATAATGTTGATGAAATAATCCCTCCAACTGTAAGTAGATAGCTCTTGACACATGATGATGATGAGATAATCCCTTTTGCTGTGAGCTGATAGATCTTACAGCACGTTTCCTTCCTGACAAAAGCACAGGTCCCCCTCAGTTGAGTAACCAAGGTGACACCTACACTATTATAAAGTTTGTTGTCACAAATGCATGGTGGCATTAAAGTGGTTTATGGATGCATGTTTATTCCCCAAAGGAAGGCGTTCCAGTGTGTTAGTAGTATCCCCAGATCGTCATGTCCTGCCAGGAGTGCAGCGCACACTGTGGACCAACTATATCATCATTCTTCTGCCAGATTTGTTGACCCATTCGCTTGTTGTGTTGGTACATCAAGCCTTATGATGGGTCCGCCACCTATGAGTCTGCTACAAAGAACAAAGTTGTAATGTCCACTGACCTTCATTCTTCATCATCCATGAGAGATGATTTGATAGAGAAGACAGAAGTTGAGACAAGGCATGTAGTGACAATAATTGTTTCACTTGTGACAGGTTGTCAGCACACCCTGTAACTTTCCTTAGTCACATCCTATGACATGAGTAAGACAGCAGCCCTATTTTTTATACCCCAAACTACAAGTCTAAGCCCCGGCTGTCACATGAGTGAATACTACAAGTCTAGACCCCGGCTGCCACATGAGTGAATACTACAAGTCTGGGGCCCGGCTGCTACATGAGTGAATACTACAAGTCTAGGCCCCGGCTGCCCCATGGATGAATACTACAAGTCTAGGCCCCGGCTGCCACATGAGTAAATACTACAAGTATGAGGTGACATGTTGCACTTATGATACTTGAGGTGACATATTGCACTTATGATACATGAGGTGACATGTTGCACTTATGATACATGAGGTGACATATTGCACTTATGATACTTGAGGTGACATGTTGCACTTATGATACTTGAGGTGACATGTTGCACTTATGATACTTGAGGTGACATGTTGCACTTATGATATAAGACAAAACAAGATCCTACCTTCGATAAAGCCTTTTCTGTTATCAAAGCAATAGTGGGGTAAATGATAATGGCTGGAAATATTCAAAAACATAAATTCAAAATGTTGATAATAATATGTGAGTTTTTCTTGTCAAACATTAAAACTAAATAAATACTTCTGTGTTCATTCTCAAACTCCTGCAAGTTAGCAGGATGGAGTGCGAAGAATAGATTGAATATTTTACAACCTGGATGTGAAATCTATAAATAACCAAACTGTCTATCCGACAAGTTGGAGAGTGCCGCAATAACAAAACCAAGAAGCGATAAATACTATATTAATGTAATAATGTTACTTTATAATACAAGTAAATTCAAGTAGAAAGCATGAGGATAACTGAAAATAATTCTTACAGATGACGGGAATTGAACCAGGTCCATTCTAGCAGCACCAAATCGCCTGTTCCGGAAAACCTGTTTACTTGTGTTGTGAAGTGATTCGGTGCTGCTAGAACGGTTCTGGTTCAATTCCTGTCATCTGTAAGAATTACTTTATAATAATAAGACCCATAACCCACCATGGTCGTCTAGGTGCGACACTGGAGACATCAGCACAAAATACCCTCCAAACAACTCTGTCCTCAGCCATTCGGAGAAGTGTAGAGAAATCACGGCCAAACCATTCATTGATTTTATCAAACCAGGATTTTCCATCCTCCTCTCCTCCTTTCACCCTTGACTGTTCCTTACAAGATTATTATTCTTATTATTATTAATATTATTGTTACTAGATAATCTAACTACCAAATATTAAAACCAACATAAAAGAAAAAAACTAACAAAAAACAAAGGAACAAGGTCTTTTTCTGTTACTGTCTTACAGGGACCGCTAATAGACAGAATGAGGACATTAGACAAAGAACCGTCACCACTCCAATCTTGAAAAATATTAAGAGACAACAGATAAAATGGTTTGCACACATCAGCAGACTACCATCAGACAGAATACCACAGCAAGCTATGCTACACAGATGATATAGTGAAGGCAGACCTAGAGGCCAATCACGGAAACGATGGACCACCGAAATAAAAGAGGCGACAAATTTCACAATATGCTCAGCACACGAGGGCCATCTCCAGAAAACTCTTCTACGTGTGACACTAAAAAGCAACAAAGGGTTTAGCAGATAGATCGAACTTGTTATTTATTGATATATGACTTGTTAGTTATTGATATATAACATCATTTATTCATGTATTACTTGTTATTTATTGATATATGACTTTTATTTATTGATATATGACTTGTTGTTTATTGATCTATATAATTTGTTACCTTTATGTAACCCCCATCCCCCAGACAGGTCTGTGTCCAATTTAAAGATTTGTTTCTGTGTCCCCTCCCAGCACATTTCTGTGCCCCCTCCCTCCAAGGGATCCATGTTGAAAACCACTGGTCTAGTCTGCATGTTGAGAAAATGGTTTACTTACATAAAGTTAGCAGGAGATTTGGCCAGTTGTAGGGCTCATTTGAAAACCATTTGGTGAAAGACAGATTAATCAGGATTCCATATCTGAAGAATATGTTTAATATATTACTACATATAAATATTCAACAAATTACTACATATGGGCCTAAATATTCTCCAAATTACTGCATATAAATATTCCCCAAATTACTGCATATAAATATTCCACAAATTGTCACATATAAATATTCAATAAATTACTACATATAAATATTCACCAAATAGATTTACAGCAGGATGTAGTCCTGAGATCTCTTTTGTAGCAGGACAATGGTATTACTAGATTTCCAGCAGGATGTAGTCCAGAGTATAAAGATGTATTTTGTCAAAATTGTACTTGAGCTAATAGCCCAACACATCTGACGTCAGTGGAAGAATAGTTAAAAGACAGGGAAATGTAAGAATAATCAAAATACATGGCAAGTAATGAATAATCAATGAAGTCAGAACTTACTTGATAATGTTCTCTAAGAACAATCTTGCAAATCCCAAAACCTGAATTAAAAAAAAAACAATAGTAAACATTAAAAATATAGAACAACATACAATTATATATATATATATAGTATATTGTATATATATTGTATAAAAATATATACATATGGTATATTGTATATATATTGTATAAAAATATATATATATGGTATATTGTATATATATTGTATATAAATATATATATATGGTATATTGTATATATATTGTATATATATTGTATAAAAATATATATATATGGTATATTGTATATATATAGTATATATATTGTATAAAAATATATATATATGGTATATTGTATATATATTGTATATATATTGTATATATATTGTATATATATTGTATAAATATATATATATATGGTATATTGTATATATATTATATAAAAATATATATATATGGTATATTGTATATATATTGTATAAAAATATATATATATGGTATATTGTATATATATTGTATATATATTGTATAAAAATATATATATATGGTATATTGTATATATATATATTGTATATATATTGTATATATATTGTATAAAAATATATATATATGGTATATTGTATATATATTGTATATATATTGTATATATATTGTATATATATTGTATAAAAATATATATATATATATATATATGGTATATTGTATATATATTATATAAAAATATATATATATGGTATATTGTATATATATTGTATAAAAATATATATATATGGTATATTGTATATATATTGTATAAAAATATATATATATGGTATATTGTATATATATTGTATATATATTGTATATATATTGTATATATATTGTATATATATTGTATAAAAATATATATATATGGTATATTGTATATATATTATATAAAAATATATATATATGGTATATTGTATATATATTGTATAAAAATATATATATATGGTATATTGTATATATATTGTATAAAAATATATATATATGGTATATTGTATATATATTGTATATATATTGTATAAAAATATATATATATGGTATATTGTATATATATTATATAAAAATATATATATATGGTATATTGTATAAAAATATATATATATGGTATATTGTATATATATTGTATAAAAATATATATATATGGTATATTGTATATATATTGTATTGAATTGTGAGGATTTCGAAAAGCTGGTGGACAGAAAAAGTGTTTCAAAGACACGCTCAAGTCATCCTTGAAACATCTTAACATTGACGTAGGCGCTTGGGAGAGCCTCGCTCAGGATAGAACGGCTTGGCGTTACAGCATTAGAACGGGAGCACTAGCGGCAGAAGAATTCAGACAAGAAACTGCAAGACAGAAGCGGACACGTAGAAAAGAAAAAACATCTCAACCTCACACAGATACCTTCTATTGTTGTCAATTCTGTAAAAGAACATTTTGTGCGCGCATTGGACTTGCTAGTCATTTTAAAACGCACTATTAACTTTATTATTTTATTATTTATTGTTATTATTATTATGGTTGAGTTTTTGGTCATCGTCGATCACGACGGACGAACATCATATATATTGTATATATATTGTATATCTATTGTATATATATTGTATATATATTGTATATTGTATATATATTGTATAAAAATATATATATATGGTATATTGTATATATATTATATAAAAATATATATATATGGTATATTGTATATATATTGTATAAAAATATATATATATGGTATATTGTATATATATTGTATAAAATATATATATATGGTATATTGTATATATATTGTATATATATTGTATATATATTATATAAAAATATATATATATATATTTGTTAAAAGACGTACCTTTTTTTCTGTAAGCAAAATGAAATAAATGACCAGTTTTTCAGCAATAATTTCTTTTGGCTATAATTACCCATCAGTGGGTGAGGTGGAGATATTTATTTATGAGGGTTGTATGGATGGAACTTCTCAGTATGTGGCATGCACATCTATGCATCCGGCTGCAGTCCTCACAACTTAACAGACGTATAACATGTTTATCTGTCGCTGGTAAACTAAACAGGCTTATGATCACATTAGCCATTTTGTATCAGCCAGCATTAAGTGACATCACAGAATTACAAATTATTTGTGACCATTGCAGATTTTATAAAATGTTGAAAGGTAGGCCAGGTAACCAAATATGAACCATATATATTTAGTTGTATTTATAATGGGCAAATTTGTATTAACTAATGACATAGATCGCCCGTGTGTTGCTGAGGCCCGAAAGGGGAGCAAAGAATAGCAACACTGTTTACCTTCCACGCATGTCGTAAAAGGCGACTACGGAGGTTATGGGATGGAGTTGGCTGTTCCATTCCATATATGGTCAGTGACCCAAAGCCATGCTGAAGTTGGATGTGTCAGGCAGAAAGGCGCAGATATCGAAGCAATGCTGTAAACCATGACACAAAGATTCCATTCTCCAGACTACATCCTGCTAATCTGCAGGAGTTTAAGAACGAACACAGAAGAAGAAGATGACCAAGAAAATGGGACAACCATAAATCTACAAATATTCATCAATAGATGCAAGTGATCAGATCAATAGAAGATCTGAAATCATAAGCCTCCAATAAGGAGCTCATGGAAAGAATTAAATAGGCATCAGCAGAGAGTGAATTTAAAAATTCACCTTAAAACTATTAAACATTGCAAATTAACATATTTCAAACATCTTCTTCTTCTTCATCATTTTTCAGTCAGATATCAGGTTACAGTGCCAATAGCTTCAATGAATTGTGTGATTTGCTTCAGGTCATCCATGGAACCCCTCAAGTCTGGAAGTAGTGCCGTCTCAGTAGGCCATATTTTCTTCCTCTCTTCTTGGTAGAGTTGTCAGTCATGAAGAATGTGTTCTGCAGTCTCTGGGCTCAGTCCACAGGTCTGTCTCGCCAATCTTCAGCTTTCGGAACATGTGACTTCTCAGTCTGTTGTGGCTAGTTCGTAGTCTGAAGATGATGGTTTGTTCCTTGCATCACATTTGGGTCATTTGGTTCTGCAGTTGGGTGCATCTGCTTCCACTTTTTCTTATATTCTGCTTTTAACATGGTCTTACATTCATAGTACATATTATCACTTTCTATTTGTTCCAGTGATTCCCCTTTCCTTGCTAGGAGATCAGCTTTTTCATTTCCAAGTATGCCACAGTGACCAGGGATTCACTGCATTACTGTTTCTTTGGTAGTACTGCTGAAGTGTAGTAAACAGGCCGTAAGTTCATTCATGCTCGTGTTCTTTGGATCTTTCAATGCCTGCAATACTGACTTTGCATCCGTTAGAAAGACTACATGTCTGTTGTGACTCTGCAAGCAATCTATGAGCATTTTGGCTTCCATTTCTGCTTTGAAATTTGTGGAATGTTTATCTGTGGGTATGGATTTTTCTATTTCTTTTCCATCTGGTGTTACTATATATATTCTCGATCCTTTTCAAACATCTAAAGAGACACAATGGTTTAGAGAGATTAATCATGGAGAGAAAAGTTCCAGGACAGACCAAGAGTATGATGGACTCTTGACATCGAAGACCTTCTGAAAATGGCACTGGAAGAAACTCTGAGGGAAAACCTTTTGCAGTGTGAGCAGTAATGAAGTTGATCTTGTTATGAGGGAAAAACAATCTTATTTGTGTTTTGTTTATGTCTCAAATCTGTTAAAAACTTTTAATACTCATATTAATCTGACCCTGCTAGAATGAATGGTCAATAGGTGTGGTTCCCCAGGAGCTTGTGTCAATGCTGGGGTGCTTGAGAGATATCTTCAAGTAGTCTTAGAAACATTTTTTCTGGCCTCCACTTGAATACTTACCTGCACAGTTTTCTGTTGAATACTTACCTACACACGGTTTTGTGTTGAATAAATACCTACACACAGTTTTCTGTTGAATACTTACCTACACACAGCTTTCCATAGAACATTCTCTTGGAAGATGCTGATATGATTATATATATGCAATACTATATATATATATATATATATATATATATATATATATATATATATATATATAAAATATGTAGCTAATTTAGTAGTGTTACATGAAGATATGTAACTACTTTAGGAAAAGTTTTACATGAAATCACAGTTACTTTAGGAGGAGTGTTGCATTTAGTTATGTAATGAGTTTAGAAAGATTCTTGCACGAAGATCTAGCTACTTTAGAAAGAGTATTGCATGAAGATCTAGCTACTTTAGAAAGAGTATTGCATGAAGATCTAGCTACTTTAGAAAGAGTATTGCATGAAGGTCTAGCTACTTTAGAAAGAGTATTGTATGAAGATGTAGCTACTTTAACTCACCAGCAATATAAGGCAAAGGTTCAGGATGCCATAGTAATTTGTGAATCCACTGGTTGTACTAAAGAGAGAATCTGCATGACTGTGTATTCTGTGAAGAAACAAAACATCCACATGCATCATTAATTATGACCTCAGAAGGAGCAGATGGCATAGTGGTTAGAGGTTTCAGTCAGGAAGATTAACATAGGCTGAAGAGGGATGCGATGGGTTTAACATTGCCTGCGTGTGATTCCCAGGGTTAGCATAAAATGAAAATCCCCTAAAAGAACCTATTTGTGGTGCAACCTGGAAACATAAATACACTGGCTTGTGCATTGTTCCTGTGCAACACTTTTAGAGATCATGCCCGCAGATGTGAAAGCTGTAGATGAAATGAGAATTGATGATGTTCCTCCTTCACAAGTGAAGATGAACATGGCAAAAACAATAAAAATGTGGTGAACAAGTATAAAAAACAAAACATTTGTTGACCCCTTTGGGTCAACAAGAGCTTCATTGCTCATAAATTCTGGGGATAAAAACAAACAAACATGTGCTGTGGTATGACAGTGATTAGCATACTGGTTTCTTCGCCCGTGTGGCAACCTGGCCTGAATCTCTAGTTCAGGGGGCTGCAAAGAATAGGGTCACTGCCCTCTTTCCAAGTGTGTCATAGAAGATGATTATGGAAAGTGGGGGGAGAGAATAGGCTGACAATCTATCACCTGTAAAGAAAATCATCAATGTCATTGCATGTCTTATCTCAATTCTTGACTTTTTTCTTCTCTCAAAGGATCCCCATGTTTGTCTTCTCTGAAAGGATCCCCATGTTTGTCTTCTCTGAAAGGATCCCCATGTTTGTCTTCTCTCAAAGGATCCCCATGGATGACAAAGAAATGCAGATCAGCAGACATTACACCTTTGTTCTTTGTACATACACATGGACACCTTCATCATCATCTTCTTCAGTCTGTAGTAAATCAATGACTGCCTGTATTAGGCAGGCCAGCTCTATCTCTTTTCATACTATACCATCAACAACAGCATTGCCTGCTAATGAGTTTGCTCTTTCATTGCCTCTGATCCCCCTGCATGACCAGGGCAGTATACCCATGAAATAATTTGGACAACCGAGTTGTGACCGAGAATGTGACCTATTATTTTTCTGAACATGCACCTCGCTATCGTATGCAACATGCTTTGGTAGTCTGAGGGTATCACAGTGTGAGTTAATATTTCAGTCACCAACCGAGTACAGCCATCACCGATTCCATATACATTTTCATGTTCTGTGTTGTAGTCGAGCAGGCTCTCAAGCTTCTTCCTGCCATTCTTGTAGGCAACAAAATCCTGTTTTCATTCATTCCATTCTCTGTTGACTGAGCCATATGTGTATATGATTGTCTTGTGAATTTGAGTGCAACTGGACAAGTTCTTGCACGGTCACCAATGTCCTGATATTCCAGTCCAGTTTTGAGTGCAACTGGACAAGTTCTTGCATGGTCACCTCTGTCCTGATATTCCAGTCCAGTTTTGAGTGCAACTGGACAAGTTCTTGCACGGTCACCACAGTCCTGATAACAGTGAGTCCTACATGTTTTCTCCAGCTGTATTACTGTCTTTGTCTGCTTCCATCCATTGACTACATTTACCTACTTCCTACAACTCACATACTCTAAGCTAGTTTCTGCACAATTTGACCTGACACATCCAACTTCAGCATGACCTTTGAGTTATTTTTACCTTATATGTGGGACAGTCAACCCCATCCCTAAACCTCCTTATTAGTCGCCTTTTACTAAATGTATGATTGGTCTAGGTATGATTGGTCTCTTATTAAATGTATGATTGGTCTCTTACTAAATGTATGATTGGTCTAGGTATGATTGGTCTCTTATTAAATGTATGATTGGTCTCTTACTAAATGTATGATTGGTCTCTTACTAAATGTATGATTGGTCTCTTATTAAATGTATGATTGGTCTCTTACTAAATGTATGATTGGTCTCTTATTAAATGTATGATTGGTCTCTTACTAAATGTATGTTTGGTCTCTTACTAAATGTATGATTGGTCTCTTACTAAATGTATGATTGGTCTAGGTATGATTGGTCTCTTATTAAATGTATGATTGGTCTCTTACTAAATGTATGATTGGTCTCTTATTAAATGTATGATTGGTCTCTTACTAAATGTATGATTGGTCTCTTACTAAATGTATGATTGGTCTCTTATTAAATGTATGATTGGTCTCTTACTAAATGTATGATTGGTCTCTTACTAAATGTATGATTGGTCTCTAATTAAATGTATGATTGGTCTAGGTATGATTGTTCTCTTATTAAATGTATGATTGTTCTCTTATTGAATGTATGATTGGTCTCTTATTAAATGTATGATTGGTCTAGGTATGATTGTTCTCTTATTAAATGTATGATTGGTCTCTTATTAAATGTATGATTGGTCTCTTACTAAATGTATGATTGGTCTCTTATTAAATGTATGATTGGTCTCTTACTAAATGTATGATTGTTCTCTTATTAAATGTATGATTGTTCTCTGTGTTGCCTCCAAGACTGCCCAATGAACTGCAAGACATTGTCACACTGTTTTGAGCTGAGGCAAAATTATTTGGGGCAGCCATTCTGACCTTGAAAATTCTGAGACTTTTGACCTGGCAACTGGTCTGAAGATCTAGCAATATGTAAAAAATCCTCAATGCAGTAGACAAACAACAATATTGCTATTATTGGCTCCCCTTTTGGGAGAGACGTAATTTAAAACAAAATGTTTTCATATCAACTACAAACTCAACAATTGACTGTAAGTAATGTGACTCACAAGATTTCATCAGATTATTTCAACTACAAACTCAACAATTGACTGTAAGTAATGTGACTCACAAGATTTCATCAGATTTGTCTCTTGGTTTTGGATGTACCATGTACTCTGGTTCAGACAGCCAACAAGGAACAAACTTGGATAGTGTGCGCTTCAGCGTCTTTCTGCAACTTATCAAAGTTTGCTGTTCCTTATGAAGTTCAGGTGAAGGCAGCTTGAGCTTTTCTCCCCCACATGATTTACACAAATTTCCTGGAATATGAGTTTTAAGGGTAGCTTTATAGTTTTGCGCCTTGTTCTTAGAACGATTTATGCTTAAACAGTCTCTGTTTTCAATAACATGTGTCGAGTTAGTGCGATGAAGGCTGTCTATATTACTTTGTCTACTTGATCCTGAAACTACAGTCTTTTCTCTGTCTTTTTTCTTGCTACTCATGACACAGTGTTCCTCTGTGCACAACTGCTCATTACAATCTAAACTATCAGTACTGCTTGTCGATGATTTACGAAAAGACACACCGTCGAAGGTTATTGGATCACTAAATTCATTTGTATTTGCCAGAAGTTTTCTTTTATTTCTGAATTTGGTTCTGTTACACTGGCTGTAGTGTTTCACCAAGTCTGTTACCTTTGCCACTACCATATTCAATGTCGACAATGTGTTATGCAAATGTAAAATGTTTCACTGCATTTTCAAATAGTAGGCCTATTCACTCAATGTCATTCAAGACCTGCTCATACCAAATTTAATATTCCAGTTTTTATGACTTCAAAATAACTGCAATTTTGTTTTACAATGCAAAATGTAGGCATGTCTACACTTTACAACATTTTAAATTATTAAAATAATAAATATTACAGAAAAAAAACTTAGGAAAACCCTAGATCATATTCCACTATAAAAATATAGTAGGTATATAATGTAGTTCCATGAAACACATCTATGACTGTTAAATTAATGTAAATTTATCAATGCCTAAAGTCCCCCCTCCCCCATTTTATATACAAACATCTCATCTCAGAAGAACTAGGCTGCGAAATTCCTTGGAAAGGTCTGCACTTGTTTGAAACGTTTCTGAAAATCCGTGAATTGATATTTTCCTAACAAATCTACGCTGTAATGTCATGGTTCGCGTGTGATCACTCATGTGCATCAATCAATCATCGTGTGTAATATGATCCGTGTATTATAGATGCTTCACATTATAAATACTTAGTTAAGTATACTATTATATACTAGTATTCTACATTACAATTACAGTTACGTGCAGTATTCAGTATACATTTCTACAGCGGAATATGATCTAGGGGTTTTCCCAAATTAGTTTAGTTTTTTCTGTAATAGGCCTATTTATTATTAAGTAGTAACTAGCACTCGCTTGATAACATCTTAAGATTTCAGAAGATCTATTCACACTTTTACACGTTTGTTTTACTATGTTTGTTACGTATAAAAATCGATCCACCTGTCACTCTCGGATTTAAAATTCAAGAACAATACGACACATTTTCAATCTTATAAGCTTTATTTATAATCCACACGATAAATATAATGTTGCCCCGGTGTTGACAACATTCAACAACCCACAGACATAACAAGCAAATATTCCATCTGCACTGTTCACAATCACAGACCATACACAAACGTAGTGCTGGTGCAATTAGTCATATATCAACACGACCATGTCCGTAAACAAACCCTGGCTATTTTTAGTAACACCATGTCCTACTTCCGTGCACATGACATGCTTTTTGTGAGCGAGATCAAGGTCACAATGTCCCCTTTTCTCCCAGACATCTGGTTCTTGTTATTGTGTGTTAAATGTCGACGGGGAGTGCAGAAATAGAGAACAGCCTGAAATTATGCAACGGAAAAATGTGATAAGAGTTAATATTCAAAGCCGGAACACGTTTGGAACATGTTCGCCCACGCCTGCCAGCACATGATGATGAACCTTGTTAGTCAAAATTTCACTTTCAGTCAAATAATTCTTTTTCCTTCTTTTTTTTTCTCCGCAGGAAATGTCACAACAGCAATGCACGATAGCACCGACAACGTTTCAGTCCAGTAATCAATTTTGAATTGACAGTAACCCGACGAAGACGGATGTGTCGGGCCATTGGCGCAAATAAAACGGCGACACAACGCATTTCCATTCTCTGGACTACATCCTTCTTGAAATCTAGTAGGACCATGGTCCTGCTACAAGGGAAATCCAGCGGGAGTTTGAGAATGAACACTGAAGAAGACGAAGAATTGACAGTAGCAATCTTAATTTAACGTTGGCAATTTACAAATATATTTCTACAGCAATAAGAAGAAAAACATGGACTTATATCGGACATATACTTGCAATGAATAAAAACAGGCTGTCAGCACAAGCATTAAAATGGGTACCAGATGGCGAAAGAAAAAGAGGAAGACCACGATATACTCTTCGCAGTACAACAACCAAGGGGGGGGATGCAGGGCCGGTCTTAGACCATTGCAACCTATGCGGCCGCAGTGGGTCCCACACTTTCATAGGCCCATACATTAATATTAGAATTTATTTTATTATCCTCTTCCCTACCCAGACTGGGACCCGCGCAATCCGTTTCGCATAGGGCCCTGGGGAAATGACTATGGGTCTTAACAACATGCACAAATGACACACATTAGCATCACATCGCGCGAACTGGATAATAAAATGACGCATTAATAATAATTCTTATTATCTAGAAAATGGCGCATCATCTTGTGAAAAGAGGAGAAATGCAGCAACTCAACGGCGGAAAGTTGCTAGAAAGTCACGGATAGAACAAAATCCTTCTACGGTGATCACTCCATGCCCAAACTGTCCAATCAGAGTTGCTGCTCAAATAGGGCTTATTAGCCATTTATAAACTCATAATCAAGGACATAATTCTAATTGAATTTTCAAAGTGGATGTAACAAATGGTCATCACCACTTGTGGTGGACGAACACACACAACGAGGTTTGACATTCAAATGCGAGAGGAAGTGGGGGCGTGTTATTTAATAACATAGAAAGAAAAATTATTTTGAGACAGGAGTATCTAGAGAAAATAGTCACAACGGGCAGGATAGATCGGGGACGACAGCCGGAGAAAATATTAGATAGTGTGACATGGCAGCGAGGCAATACCGGCCCAAATAAAATATACTGGATATAGAGAGTTGTGGAGATCCGTGATCGCCTACGCCAGTCAGCACGGTAACCTAATGATAACTACACTACACTAATATTAATAAATTATACAAGTATATTTAACATTATTAGTTTTCGATCAGTTATTGAAGTCAATCTAAGTATTCTTAATCATAATTCCACACTGACTGACTGATAGTCCCAACCTTCTGAAAATCTCCTGCCCTAGGCTACAATAATAATGTATGGTATAAAACAGGCAGTTCGCATAAGAAGCTTCGTGACTCCGAGTTTATTTATAGTGTAACTACTTTTGACAAGAGTACATGTCCTCCTAGTCAGCATGTTATCTTTTCGTCTCTCACCATGCATCTACCTTTTTGTGTCAATTATATTAGCCGCCTCTCCAATGATTGGACCAGCCTGACTAGCGTTACTGTGTGTTGAAAGTGCCACTGAAATTATATATTGGCGCAGTGGTATCGGAGATGTTGACTGTCACTTTTGCAGTCAAATCTCATTCCATCTGATGCCTTCGATCCCAGACACGAGCCTAAAAGTGTTTGTCAGGAGTACAGCAAGAGCAGCTGTATTTGTTTCCAGGGTGCACCACGAGGAGGTACTATTGGGATCTTGGTTATCTGCTAACCCTGAGTCCGCATGAGAGAAATGCGAGACGCTCAGCACCCCTCGAAACTTCTGCTTTCATACAGTTTCATATCCGCAATGAAGGTTGGCTGCCACAGATATCCAACATTCTGTATCATGCTTTGGTGGTGCTCTCTGATAGATTGTCCATCTCACGATATTTCCCTCCCACTTATATCTCTCTTACCTCCTGCTCAACTCCCCTCTACCCTCAAGTAAGGTCTTCAACAAGGTGTTATGACTTTTAACACTTTCAGTCCCAGCTGATGAGGAAAAACTCGGTGCTTAATTTCCAGGGTAAGGGAAATAACTACACAAAAATAAGAAGCGACTAAGAAAATGAATATAAAATACAATTAGCAATCAATTTTTATGTTTCAAAGTCCGATTAACAGATAAATGGAAGAGGTACAGATCTGTGCACATATCTTTGTGAATGTCATGTAAGGCAAGTTTACTTGTCATGTAACATGGAAGAAGAAAAAAATGAGCACCAGTTTCTTGTCAAGCTTCATTTGCTTGTGTCAAAATATTTGCTGATAAATGTTCAAATGAAAAGCTAAAGTAGTCTCCCTTACACATCATGACAACATGATATCGTAGTCCATCTTTCTTTTGTAATCCAGCATACACCTTTCTATTTATAGAGATATTCAGAATGAAAATTGGCAGTGCACGAAATTTGTATTCCCTGGATTTTGTTGTTCATATAGGTCTACTATCTTAATTGGAGTCTGCCTGTAAAATGTATCATAGCTTCATCAATGCTAATATTTTGTTCATGCATCATTAGCTGTCTGGACTTGGTTAGAATAAGATGAAACAGAGGTCTAACCTGAACAACTGCATCATTTCCATCTTGTTCTCATGGCATGAATTTAGAGTTATCATTGAGATGAAAATATTTGTTTATACTTTCAAATATATTTCTGGACAATACACTTGTAACTGCAGTCACATTCAACAGTAGAGCACAACATTCTGTAGTAGAGAGTAGCTGGTGAGCTATAAACTAATAAACATGTATGTCTAGCTCACATAAGAAAGACCTTGGTATTATTTGGTGAAACAAGTTTCCAAGAAGGATCTCATTTTTCTCAAATGTGTATACCAGCATACACATTGATTTGCTAAGTGAAGTCCTAGGTCTAATAAAAAGCAGAGTAATCTGGATCATTTGTAGGACCTGATTACTCAGGAAATTGCTCAAAGCACAGCCATTTTGACTATTATCTACCATAACTAGGTTTAGGGCATGGTGGTTGGGAGAGCACATCATCAATTAGGCCTTAACTACAGATCATCGATACTTTCAACTTCCAAATCTTGAACTAATTCCTCATCAATGTCTGGTTCATTCTATTTCTCCAAAATTCCATGAAAAGTGAAATCAATAATCAAAGTTCCAGCAGCTCAGAAAACACAGCTGTTAGAAGTGATAACCCACTGAAGACGGATGTGTTGGGCCATTGGTGTAAATAAAACAGCGACACAACACATTTATATTCTCTGGATTACATCCTGCTGGAAATCTAGAATGGATCATGGTTCCGCTACTAGAGAAATCCAGCAGGAGTTTGAGAATGAACGCTGAAGAAGAAGCGATAAGAAAACTGCTATTTGAGCCTCCACTACCACTAGTCACATGATGTGGCTAAATCTGGCATGTCTACTTGTATGTAAATAATTAAGAAATTATTTTAAATCACTATGTCAAAATCTACTGTTTACAGTCGGGCTGAAAATGAATAGTAGCGCGACCTGGCCAGGATTTGAGTAGGTAAGAGTGTGCCCAAATCATTTTTTTTCATATGTTCACATTTTCATTCTTCTGTAGTCTTGTTAGATGCACTTTGTTTTCTTCTCTTTCCTTAAATTTTTCCCTAATCGTCTATTATATCCACACCTCAAAGGCCTCAGTTCTGTCTTCCAGTTTTGTCCACTATTCATGTTCCTGAGCCATACATTAATGTAGAATAGATGTGCCGGGTAGTATTTTTATAATTCTCATGTTTAACTTGTTTGTAATTTGTTTAGATATTAATATTCTCCTAATGTCATTGAAGGTACTTTTAGCCATCCCTATTCTCCTTTTACCTTGTTTGTAATTTGTTTAGATATTAATATTCTCCTAATGTCATTGAAGTACTTTTAGCAATCCCTATTCTCCTTTTAACTTCTGTTTCACATCTGCCATCATTTATGATTATGTGTCCAAGATACAGGACTACTTGTAGTGTCTCTCCATGTATTGTTTATGTTTAGTGTCAGTTCCTCTGCAATTATGTTGATTACATACACATGGTCATCACATTTCTTGATTAGGAACCAGCAACACTGCACAAGGGGCATTTCCCATCAATGGGAAATGGGAAACTTGATATTCCGTCAGCCATCTAAAGGTATATAAGCTCTGTGTCCCAGTCAGTTCTTGGTTGTTGATTCTTGTGGTCCTTACAGTGAGGATGCACTTTCTCCCCTCCCCGGGTCACCCACATCTCTATCGTTCCTCTGAAGCACATTGTATTTTTCAGCATCCTCTTCATCATTTTGTAGTGTATCCATAACTACTCTAAATAATTCAGCCCGGTCTCTTGCATCACTTTGCCATTCATTATAGCTTTACCCATCAATGTGTCAGCTCTTTCGTCGTACCTGACTCCCACATGCCTAGGACAGTAGATCCAAGTGACACTCTGGGCATTGTTGAGAAGAATATCTCAGTCTTTCTTATCATGCATTTTCCTATCTTGCACATTTTATATTCTGGCAGTCTGATAGAATAATCACTGTCAGTTGCACTGTCAGCCAAGTGAGAATCATTGTTTCTGCCTCATCTCCATTTTCATCATCATGGTAAGTATCAATGCTCTATTTAATAGTTTTTCAGAACACACAAATTGTCTGGGAACTAACTGAACAGTCCTCACAAATCTTAACTAAAATAAAAAGACCACATCAAAACTCATGTCCCATATTGATCATAAACAGATACACTATTTGATAATCTAACAAGAATAACAAATTCCTGAGCAATAAGAAAGCTTATATTGTGTTTGTATTGTTTTTCCAAAATCAACATGACAACAAATACAATGGTATTTATCGTTTCATTCGGTTGTTTTTTTCTCCCTTCACATTAACCACCACACACATACACACAATAATTGTGAAAATATGAATGATATAATGTACATTAATTAACTCTTTCTTACAATGGTGAATCCTGCTATTTCTACAATATGTGTGCAAATAGTGAATGTGCTCAGAGAAGTATGCATCAATCTTTCTTTTTCATTCTGCAAGCTTTATGGTGTAGATGATCTGGGGTTTTCTCAACTATATGTTCACTGTTTGCAGATCAATTCTATTGACACCCTCCCATGCTACAATATCTTTCTCTCTCTGTTTTCCTCTATCTTTCTTTCCAACAATTTTTCCAGTTGTTGCAGATTTTTTCTTTCAACACATCCAGGTTATTCTATTTTACAGTCCGTGGGATTCTTAGCACTCTTCTATAAATTCAGGTCTCTGGTCAAATGAATGTCCGTGTGGATTCAGAATCCATACCCTGAACACATACATAAGGATTGCCAAATATACAAAGAGCAGAGATGGTAGATTTGACCAGAGGATATAGAGTTTAGACAAAAACTATGGGCTAGCCACTCTGACTTGGAGGAGGCTGTGGACTTTGCCCCAGTAACAGGATTGACAATCTAGCATGAATGCAGAAACTGAACACAGAAGATGAAAGCCTCAGGAGATTTCCATGCATGCATATTTGTTAGAATCTTAATCCATGATTCACAAGCTACAAACTAGATGGTAGTAATTGAAGGTACAAACTAGATGGTAGTAATTGAAGGTACAAACTAGATGGTAGTAATTGAAGGTATAAAATAGATGATAGTTACTGAAGCTATAAACTAGAAGGTAGTAACTGAAGGTACAAACTAGATGGTAGTAATTGAAGGTACAAACTAGATGGTAGTAATTGAAGGTACAAACTAGATGGTAGTAATTGAAGGTACAAACTAGATGGTAGTAACTGAAGGTACAAACTAGATGGTAGTAATTGAAGGTACAAACTAGATGGTAGTAACTGAAGGTACAAACTAGATGGTAGTAATTGAAGGTACAAACTAGATGGTAGTAATTGAAGGTACAAACTAGATGGTAGTAACTGAAGGTACAAACTAGATGATAGTTACTGAAGCTATAAACTAGAAGGTAGTAACTGAAGGTATAAACTAGATGGTAGTAATTGAAGGTACAAACTAGATGGTAGTAACTGAAGGTATAAACTAGATGGTAGTAACTGAAGGTACAAACTAGATGGTAGTAATTGAAGGTACAAACTAGATGGTAGTAACTGAAGGTACAAACTAGATGGTAGTAATTGAAGGTACAAACTAGATGGTAGTAATTGAAGGTACAAACTAGATGGTAGTAATTGAAGGTACAAACTAGATGGTAGTAATTGAAGGTACAAACTAGATGGTAGTAACTGAAGGTACAAACTAGATGGTAGTAACTGAAGGTACAAACTAGATGATAGTAACTGAAGGTACAAACTAGATGGTAGTAACTGAAGGTACAAACTAGATGGTAGTAACTAAAGATAATGGAAATCAAGGGCATGTCAGAGAACAACTTTTATTATGAAATCATACAACGACATTAGAGTTCAGAATTACATTGACATTCAGAGAGGGATTCAAGAAAGGTACAGAGACTTCAGACTGTCTACTCTATGGTAGAAGCAACAGGAACATTGTGGACAGGGTACAGTAGATAGACAACTTCAGACTGTGTAACCTGATTATGTTAAGATATGTAAGATCGATAATCTTTATACAGATCCCTGTATTTCTACAGAAACAAATTTGACCAGACTGGTTGTAATATGGCAACATTAGGAGCCTAGAACTGACTGTATAAGAACTTTTATTAGATGAATGTAGAAACATGAATATCAACACAGAAAAATAAAATATATTACAACATTGGGACTCTAGCCTGAAAGCAAACCAAGATAGATGTATTGCAATGTTGGTAGCCTTAATTGACCTGTTCCATTTGTTAATCATAGTTTCAACCATATACATTATAACTTAGTTTTCCTGCTATTATTTTAGCCAACCTCTGGCCTTCTGACCACCGCCCCAGATAACCAAGAATTGCTATAGCTCATTTTTACATCAAGAAATATAATCAATATTAACTTTACAAATTTAAAAACATATGTGAAACCAGAGGTCTCCAACTTTTTAGAATTAAAGGGGCTATATAAAGGAGCCAAATTTACAACAGTGCTATAAGCTTGATAGAACCAACATAGATTTCGATCTTGGGTTGATAGGGTCTTACCTCTGCCAGAGGCTTTAATCTTCTATTTAGCAAACATAACAACAAGAATTATTATTTAAATTCATTCTATAATGTCAAATAGATTGAGATATTAAAACTATTCTCACAACTTATATTTCCAATAGATTGATATGTTAAAGCTATTCTCACAACTTGTAATGTTTGGTCAGTAGTTTGTTTTTTTTAGTATTTGTTACATAATCCTATCTGGATATCTCTTGCAGCAGGACAATGGCCGGACTAGTTTTTCAGCAGGATGTAGTTCAGTCACTTAATGTCTCCAGTCGAGAGGGGCTTGTTTTAATAATGTAGCACCCAGCTCCTCTCTCAAACTCCCACAATGAAATGGGAATGGGTGGCTACACAAAAAACACGGCTGTTATCGCACGCCATTGTACCAGAAGAATCAGGTATTTTATCTAGGTGTTTGAAAACAAATGCTACAGATGTGTGTTGTGTATCTGTTACTGAGACCATAAGAACAATGTGTTTGTGATGTGTGTTGTGTATCTGTTACTGACAACATAAGAACAATGTTTTTGTGCATGACACAATTAATGTATTAGAGGGTCAACAAGAATCACTGTTAACAATTGTGAAACTTCGTAAACTCCGGTTGTACAGGCTCGTGATGAGATATTCCTCAATGATAGAAGATATTCTTCAAGGTACGGTTGAGAGTGGAAGATGAGGTGGCCAGAAGAATATATGGTTGAATTATATCAAGGACTGGACAGGATGTGAAGTTTCCAAACTCATAGGGATGATGATAGTAAAGATATATGCAGATCTTTCTGCACCAAATGTTTCAATGTGACACCCATGCAACCTTGACGGGTTATTATTATTATTAGTTCAGTAACAGAGATGTGTTGTGTCAGTTGTATTTGCATCAATGGCCTAACATACCAACCTTTGGCATTTGGTCAATGGTCATGATATCCTTGAAAACTGACTATATTATGGTTATCATCTTATAAAGGAAGAGTTAGATAAGTTGTAGGTAAAATATAGAGAAACCCATTAGATTTAGCTGGAGCAAACTTCCAGACATAGATCTCAGTTGTAGGTAAAATATAGAGAAACCCATTAGATTTAGCTGGAGCAAACTTCCGGACACATAGATTTATTTCAAAGATCAATATTACAATATTGAAAACTGATTTTACATGCTGGAAATGTCTAGCATTGCTTTCATGGGTTTCTCCAGGGTTAGAGATAACCAAGATCCTAAATGTACCTCCTTGTGGTGAACCCTGGAAACAGAAATACAGCTGCTCTTGAACTGTACTCCCAGCCAAAATTTTAGGCTCATGTCCGTGGGTATGGATGTCGCACGGAATGAGAATCGATTGCAAAGACAAGCAATATCTCAGACACCTTTGTGCTGACATATACAGCATCATTGTCAACACACAGTGATGCAAGACAGTCCAGCTTGAGCATTGGAGGGGCGGCCAATGTAATTGTCACGAAATGGGTAGATGTCAAGATGTATAGTGAGAGTTGAAAAGATAACATAATGAGTACAATGAGAGGGCAGCACAGCACCAGAGGGCAGCGCCATGTACAAATAGAATGGGAAAACAGAACTAAAGTTCTGTTAGCTCGAGACCAAATCATGGACGCCCGACTGAGAAGGCATCCCGGGCCCAACTCTACTGTCAAGTTTTTCCTATACTGGAATCATGCTCGTGGAGAGAAAGGATTCAGTACTCTACACACAGACACAATATGTCACATGTAATAAGATTGTTCAGCTTGAGAACAAGTGTCTAGTCCCCGGTGCTCCTAAACGTATGTTGAGACTCAGACTCAACTGATGAGGGGTTCACGACGTCGGTGAATGACACCTCGGCTAAGAAGGTGACCAAGCCTGGATCCAACTCTTCTATCGAGTTCTTCCGAAACCAGGCTTGTGGATAAGAAACAGTGGGAGTTTGAGAATGAAATCTAGTGTAACCACTGTTCTTCCACAAGAGAGATCCAGTGGGAGTTTGAGAATGAAATCTAGTGGAACCACTGTTCTACAACAAGAGAGATCCAGTGGGAGTTTGATAATGAAATCTAGCTGGACCACTGTTCTTCCACAAGAGAGATCCAGTGGGAGTTTGATAATGAAATCTAGCTGGATCACTGTTCTACAAGAGAGATCCAGTGGGAGTTTGAGAATGAAATCTAGTGGAACCACTGTTCTACAACAAGAGAGATCCAGTGGGAGTTTGAGAATGAAATCTAGCTGGACCACTGTTCTTCCACAAGAGAGATCCAATGGGAGTTTGAGAATGAAATCTAGTGGAACCACTGTTCTACAAGAGAGATTCAGTGGGAGTTTGAGAATGAAATCTAGCTGGACCACTGTTCTACAAGAGAGATCCAGTGGGAGTTTGAGAATGAAATCTAGCTGGACCACTGTTCTACAAGAGAGATTCAGTGGGAGTTTGAGAATGAAATCTAGCTGGACCACTGTTCTTCCACAAGAGAGATCCAGTGGGAGTTTGAGAATGAAATCTAGTGGAACCACTGTTCTTCCACAAGAGAGATCCAGTTGGAGTTTGAGAATGAAATCTAGTGGAACCACTGTTCTTCCACAAGAGAGATCCAGTTGGAGTTTGAGAATGAAATCTAGTGGAACCACTGTTCTTCCACAAGAGAGATCCAGTGGGAGTTTGAGAATGAAATTTAGTGGAACCACTGTTCTTCCACAAGAGAGATCCAGTGGGAGTTTGAGAATGAAATCTAGCGGGGCCACTGTTCTGCAACAAGAGAGATCCAGTGGGAGTTTGAGAATGAAATCTAGCGGGGCCACTGTTCTGCAACAAGAGAGATCCAGTGGGAGTTTGAGAATGAAATCTAGCTGGACCACTGTTCTTCCACAAGAGAGATCCAGTGGGAGTTTGAGAATGAAATCTAGCGAAGCCACTGTTCTTCCACAAGAGAGATCCAGTGGGAGTTTGAGAATGAAATCTAGCGGGGCCACTGTTCTGCAACAAGAGAGATCCAGTGGGAGTTTGAGAATGAAATCTAGCAAAGCCACTGTTCTGCAACAAGAGAGATCCAGTGGGAGTTTGAGAATGAAACCTAGCTGGACCACTGTTCTGCAACAAGAGAGATCCAGTGGGAGTTTGAGAATGAAATCTAGCGAAGCCACTGTTCTGCAACAAGAGAGATCCAGTGGGAGTTTGAGAATGAAATCTAGCGGGGCCACTGTTCTGCAACAAGAGAGATCCAGTGGGAGTTTAAGAATGAACGCAAATAAACAAATTCTGTAAATAGCAATGTTTGCTAGACAATCTTGGTTTGTGATGGCCTAGAAACTGGCTTGAATGCCTTGTTGATATTTTTAGATGCTGTAGTGGGTATGAGAATAAACCCAAACAGAAAAACTGATGTGGAGTCCCTATGGTGGATGGAAGTCAATTTGACATTCCTGCCAGCTCCCATCTACAACAATGTTGGTGCTAAATATCATGTTTTAGTATTCCTGACAGCTCCCATCTACAACAATGTTGGTGCTAAATATCATGTTTTAGTATTCCTGCCAGCTCCCATCTACAACAATGTTGGTGCTAAATGTCATGTTTTAGTATTCCCATGGATCTTATGAGCAAGGCTGAGTTGGGGGTGATGACCTCTGGTTTTCCCGTGACCTCCATACTACCAGCCCAGGTTTACAGACTGGACCAACACTCCGAGGCTGCTACACACTATAGTCTCCAAAGACTGAGTGGCAAATGGCAATAATTTAAGGGAACAGC
Organism: Meghimatium bilineatum; assembly: GCA_034231615.1. Taxonomy (NCBI): domain Eukaryota; kingdom Metazoa; phylum Mollusca; class Gastropoda; order Stylommatophora; family Philomycidae; genus Meghimatium; species Meghimatium bilineatum. Next base: position 643,709 of record CM067310.1, on the reverse strand, counting down.
AACTACAATATTAAAATTAATTTATCCCTATTCATGTTGTGCACTCCCTGCGAAGGTTCTCTGAAAATCTTGGAAATATAAAATGTAAAAATTCACAAATTTATCTTGTGTTTCGGATTATTATCTATTGGTTGACCATGAATAATCAAATAATAAGCTGTCTAGAAGTATATTTACATCCTGGGAGTAACGAAAATGTACATTCTCATTTGCATAGAAGACTTTTCATTTATGGCCCAAAATATAAAACTCTACAACTATTCTGTACACAGAGCTAATGGCAAACGCTTAGCATATTTGAATGTTAGCGATAAAAAAATACCACTATTTTACCTTAGCAGAAGTTATTTTTTTAACGACAAATTATTAGTGAGATTTTTAAATACAGCATTTGACAGTTATGATCTGCGGTTTGCCAAAATTTGGTTGGCATTCTATCAATGAGCACTGAAAAATAGAATTGCATTTTTGAGATTTATTGACTGTGTGAATGATGTTTACTTCCAATTACAATCAGAATATTTGAAATCATATGTAGGAGAAGTTTAGACAACAAGGATTTGAAATCATATGTAGGAGAAGTTTAGACAACAAGGATTTGTGTTCTAGACTAGATCTACATGTATTAAATCTGCACTGCATAACTTAATAAACAAAATTCTGGTTCAAATAAAATAAAAATATCCAGTAAGTCTGTGAGGTAGGTAATAATGTGTCCCTTTGTAGATGTCGGAAAAATATATTAGCACAGACAAATGTTTGATGCAAATGTCTGTAGGTCATGACATGAAAATGTTTTCCGTTGTGCAGGCTAACAATGTGCAGTTCTAAAAGTCTTAAATATAGCTATGTGTAGCAGAATGAGATCTATGTTGTGTCAAAGGATTGAATGAAGGCTGCATTGAACTACCGAGCTACATGTCGGAAAACCCCTGGTCTATGTTGTGCCAAAGGATTTAATTAAGGCTGCATTGAACTACCTAGTGCAATAAATATTAGCTACATGTTGGAGACCCCTGATAAAAGCTTCATAAAATGCAATGATCCATGAATTTACAATAAAAGAACACTAATTTGTCATTTACAATGAATATTTACAATTATATATTTTATATTTCCGAAACAAGTTTCTTTTAATATATATCTTGCTCATTCATGCATAAAAAGTACAGGATAAATGCACATAGTACATAAGGTGAAGGCCATTCTTGTACGTTCTAGAATTCCAAGCCATACGTGAAATAAGAAACTTAATTTCTCACACAAACAGACCACCCTAGTAAAGTTTCCGTGCATTTGAACAAATACTACACTTAGATTATCTTGATGAAGTTCCTGATCATGCACGTTCCCGTAGCCTTTCATTCTCTGGTGTTGGAGATCTTGATCTTTCCTTGCCTTGCTCTCCATCCTGGCCATTTTCACCTTTTGGTATAAAAAATAGTTAATTTTTTTATTATTTGCATATCAAATACAACAGCACACATACACCTGTATCAAATACAACAGATAGCACACATACATCTGTAGAAAACAAGAAGACCATATTGAAAATGGATCAAAAGTTGTAGAGGATTGCCCTCATTTTACTTGTTTTCCTCATATGTGCTATGTATCTATGTTCCTTCAGCTCTCAGTATGGTGCATAAGGCAGAAACCAGTGCTCTGCGGTTTGAGCATCCTGATGTTAGTGGAGACCCATAGTCATAACCTCTTTGATGGTTGTTCTGCGAAGAGTCTGTCTCTGTCTTCCACTGATCTCTCTTGTTCATATTTACTTGATCGCTCATAATGAAGCAGCACACAGACTGGTGGAAGTACCAATCATAGTACATAGCTCTGTACCTTCAAGCAGCAACCCTCAGGGATCAAATAATATTCATAGATATTTTACTGGCTCTATTAAGGATGTGGACTTTATATGCTGAGAATACCATGGACTGCCAGAAAAACTAATGTGGTGGTGTTGAAAGAGTAAAATGTGAAACAGACCTTAATAAATAATATAAGGAAAAGACAATCTTCATTTTTAGCCACTTAATGAGACAGGGAGGTTTGGAGAACACAGTCACAACAGGTAAGACTGAAGGCAACAGAGACAGAATTACGACAACATGAAAAAATATTAGACAGTTTGACAACTTGGCACGGCAGGGAAACAACAACAATCTTGATACATAATACTGGAGATAGAGACCACTTGATGATGGTGCAACTGCAATCCAGACATTTGAACATATACCGTATGTTGTTCATCCATGACAAGTGATGATGAACATTTATTACATCCACTTGATGCAATATTCAGTTAGAGTGATGTCCCTTGATTATGAGTTCATAGCTGACTAATTTGCTCTATTTTGGCAGCAAAATGTCTTTGGACATGGTATGACCACTGTAGATAGTGTTTTATCTACCTGTGCCTTTTTAGCTACTCTCCGCTGTTGAGCTGAAGCCTATCTCATCTTTTCACAGGATGTGCAGTTTTTTTTGTTGGCTGTAGAGAGCCCATTGTAGCTCCTTGTTTTGTGCATCTTCATGGTTTATTTCAAATTCTTTCTGTGAGGTCCTTGTAGCGCTTCTTATAGCCACCTTAAAAATGTATTCCTTCTGCAACTCACCATAAAGAAGTGTCTTTGAACAGAGATGATCTGACATACGTACCCAACAGCCTTGCCCTAACAAATCTCTGACTGCACAAAAATAGTGTTAATGATGTTAAAGAATCACCACTCTCAATAGTAAAATGATGAAACCCGGCATGGTTTGGACATGTATATCAACATGATTCCCTGTCAAAAACAAAATTGCAGGTTAAAGTTGAAAGTGCAATATGCAGAGGAGGACACAGAAAATCAAGTGCAGAAATTATGAAAGACTGGTCAGGTTTCCACATTCCTTCTGCATCGCTGAGGATAGAAATAACTGTAGGACTTTGTGTGTTGATGCATCCAATGTAGTATCCGCATCATCCAGATGGGTATATGTATGGATGGATATTGTATATCGTGAATCTCTGTCATTACATAAATATTACAGCAGTCTGGAACAAGCTATTATAATGGGATATGATTGTACAATGAAAACTTCAACAACATAAACCACTGAATACCTTTAGAGGCAATTCGACTACTTTTTCTTGCTGGACGTGGTAATTTTGGTCCCTCTTTTGCACCTGGGCTACCATTGTTTGCTTTTAACTTTTTTGATGATGTCACATCAGGATTGTTTGTTGTCACACCACAGACCTTAGGCGTGTTTGATTCATCGGCAGATGATTCATCTGCAGATTTTCTCTTTCTTTCTTCTGTAGAAAAATATGAAAATTTCATATTAAATTGAATGTATTTCAAATGTAGTTAGTTATTCCTCTAGGACCAAAGATGGCACATGTCATAGATTTCCATGTCTCTCGTTTCATTGCAATTTGCTTTAGATCTTCATTGTTTCTGATACCGATGGTGAAATGTTCTCTAGTAATAGTCCTATGTAAGGTTTCTCTTGCCCCTTGGTGACCACATCAAAGCTTGACAGGGGAGTCTTTAGGTATCCATTTGCAGCGCGTGTCCGATGTAATTCCAGCGACCTCTTCTAATATAGGTGTAATACATATAGCGACGCCTTCTAATACAAATAGTATTCTTATGTAGTGGAACATGGAAAATGTAATATTACATGAATGTATTTCTTCTGCAGAGAAATACTAACAAAAACATGAAATGAATATCTACCAGTGAAATTGTTTGTACTTGGTTACTACCAGCTTAATTAATGGTGATATATTCTTTCTAAAATATTGTGTTTTTTTTTCTAGCCATGACCTGTGGCAACAAATAATATGGTGAAACATTCTGTGACACCTCTGGTTGTATTGGTTGGCCTCTCAGTTACCAGCAGCTATGCCACCCAATTTTTTTTTTCTATGCTGTTATTTATATGTATACCCGCATGAAGGTCTGACTATTGCAAATAGCATGAGCCCATGAAGGTCTGACTATTGCAAATAGCATGAGCCCATGAAGGTCTGACTATTGCAAATAGCATGAGCCCATGAAGGTCTGACTATTGCAAATAGCATGAGCCCATGAAGGTCTGGCTATTGCAAATAGCATGAGCCCATGAAGGTCTGACTATTGCAAATAGCATGAGCCCATGAAGGTCTGACTATTGCAAATAGCATGAGCCCATGAAGGTCTGACTATTGCAAATAGCATGAGCCCATGAAGGTCTGACTATTGCAAATAGCATGAGCCCATGAAGGTCTGACTAGTGCAAATAGCATGAGCCCATGAAGGTCTGACTATTGCAAATAGCATGAACCCATGAAGGTCTGACTAGTGCAAATAGCATGAGCCCATGAAGGTCTGACTAGTGCAAATAGCATGAGCCCATGGAATGCTGGATCATGAGACCAAGCATTATACAACAGTCAGCTCTCAGTAGATGACATGACAATATAGTCAGGCTTTCTTCTGTTGGAAGCCACACAGCATTTCATCTGTACAATTATGTTTCTTTTTTGTCATGCAACTTTCAGTGAATCCAGAAACTTAGAAACAACTGTTGTCTAAACAACTGTAGCCTAAGCAACTGCAGCCTAAACAACTTAGAAACAACAGTAGTTTAAACAAATTAACAACTTTATAAATTCTCTATGGGCATGCTTAACAAAAATAAGCACCAACCTTCAACCTGCTTTTTCACTTCCATCTGAATTTCCAAATTTTTTTGTTGCTGCTGAAGATATTGACGCACAAATTCACTCTGTCCAGCCTTGTCATCTTGTTGCAGCTAGAAAAAGAAGTATCAAATAAACAAATCCTGTTGTGTGTATGCGTGCACATCATTATAGCATGACAGTATCAAATAAACAAATCCTGTTGTGTGTATGCGTGCACATCATTATAGCATGACAGTATCAAATAAACAAATCCTGTTGTGTGTATGCGTGCACATCATTATAGCATGACAGTATCAAATAAACAAATCCTGTTGTGTGTATGCGTGCACATCATTATAGCATGACTATGTGCACATAATCACACAGATATATTATCACCATCATTTTGATCAAATAAATTCTACAAGAAGTGCTCCCTAAAAGCATACAGGATGATATGTATATGTTTGGTACTCATGGTTGGTTGGGAAGATATGTATAGGTTCGGTACTCAGGTTGGGAAGATATGTATAGGTTCGGTACTCAGGTTGGGAAGATATGTATAGGTTCGGTACTCAGGTTGGGAAGATATGTATAGGTTCGGTACTCAGGTTGGGAAGATATGTATAGGTTCGGTACTCAGGTTGGGAAGATATGTATAGGTTCGGTACTCAGGTTGGGAAGATATGTATAGGTTCGGTACTCAGGTTGGGAAGATATGTATAGGATCGGTACTCAGGTTGGGAAGATATGTATATGTTTGGTACTCATGGATGGTTGGGAAGATATGTATAGGTTCGGTACTCATGGTTGGTTGGGAAGATATGTATAGGTTCGGTACTCATGGTTGGTTGGGAAGATATGTATAGGATCGGTACTCAGGTTGGGAAGATATGTATAGGTTTGATACTCATGGTTGGTTGGGAAGATATGTATAGGTTCGGTACTCATGGTTGGTTGGGAAGATATGTATAGGTTCGGTACTCAGGTTGGGAAGATATGTATAGGTTCGGTACTCATGGTTGGTTGGGAAGATATGTATAGGATCGGTACTCAGGTTGGGAAGATATGTATAGGTTCGGTACTCATGGTTGGTTGGGAAGATATGTATAGGTTCGGTACTCAGGTTGGGAAGATATGTATAGGTTTGATACTCATGGTTGGTTGGGAAGATATGTATAGGTTCGGTACTCATGGTTGGTTGGGAAGCAAACTATCGACATTGTACTGGCATTATGATTGGATGCATTAGTGGTACATATATTTTCAACACTGAGTAGAGCAGCAATCTCATCTACAGAATCATTCTAAATGATTCTTGAATATTTGTTTCATTTCAATGCCGAGGTATTACACACAAGATGAAGATCTCGTTTCATATCTGCGATGGGATGAGTTTTCTTTAATACACAGAAGTATCTAGAAAGCGAATGTTGTGTCTTATTACATTTCAACATGAGATAATATTACACTTCAACTACTGCAGTATAGACCTGATCTTTGAAAGTTAATGGTATTTTGTTACATGCACACATCAGGTAATCTTACACTCCTCCCAAATGTCAATATTTCTTTCTGCGAACCTGCACACATCAGGTAATCTTACACTCTTCACAACTGTCAACAGTGCTTTCTGCTGACCTGCAAGCTTGGTTATTTTGTCTCAGACAAATACATTCATTTTAGGTTCTTTAAAACACATTGTGTAACAGACGTCCCCATAGCACTTATACTCTATCGTTTGAATCCTTGTTTCTGTATTTGCAGTCAGAGTGTGCCAAGATCTCACATGCATATTACAGAATAGATAGTACTAATGATTTGTACAGCTTGATCGATCTTAGCTTAGATACTGATTTAACTTGATCATATCACGTTCAACCTTCCCATGGAAGGTATAACAATATCACTTTTAACCTTGTCATGGAAGGTATAACTATTTCGAGTTAGTTTTTCCTTAATTTCCACATCAGAACAGCGATCACAAAGAATATCTTGGATTTAAGGTATTTAAAGCTAGAAACTTCCAATGATGTCTGATTTTGGTAGGACCATGGACAGTACAAGAGCAGGTGCTAGAAACTGCAACCCTCTGGACAAGCTCCTGTCCCCTTTACAAAGCTAAATTCATTTCAGTTGTGGTGCCTCAATGCGTTGCTTTTAGTGCACCTGCGGAGAGGAGGGCACGGTGGACATGCAGGTAGTCAGGGTCTAGTTTGGTTGCTTGACAGTATTTTGGTTTTCAGCATGGATGCTTTCAGTACACTTTGACCCTCTATGGAATGATACAGTCAGCTCACCACCCAAAACATCATTAGTATCTCATACACACAGGTCACAGTGTTGAGATATGTGATTTCATAACCAGGTCACAGTGTTGAGATATGTGATTTCATAACAGGTCACAGTGTTGAGATATGATGATGTGATTTCATAGTCAGGTCACAGTGTTGAGATATGATTTCATAACCAGGTCACAGTGTTGAGATATGATTTCATAACCAGGGCACAGTGTTGAGATATGATTTCATAACCAGGTCACAGTGTTAAAGATATGATTTCATAACCAGGTCACAGTGTTGAGATATGATTTCATAACCAGGTCACAGTGTTGAGATATGATTTCATAACCAGGTCACAGTGTTAAAGATATGATTTCATAACCAGGGCACAGTGTTGAGATATGATTTCATAACCAGGTCACAGTGTTAAAGATATGATTTCATAACCAGGTCACAGTGTTGAGATATGTGATTTCATAACCAGGTCACAGTGTTGAGATATGATTTCATAACCAGGTCACAGTGTTAAAGATATGATTTCATAACCAGGTCACAGTGTTGAGATATGATTTCATAACCAGGTCACAGTGTTGAGATATGATTTCATAACCAGGTCACAGTGTTAAAGATATGATTTCATAACCAGGTCACAGTGTTGAGATATGATTTCATAACCAGGTCACAGTGTTAAAGATATGATTTCATAACCAGGTCACAGTGTTAAAGATATGATTTCATAACCAGGTCACAGTGTTGAGATATGATTTCATAACCAGGTCACAGTGTTAAAGATATGATTTCATAACCAGGTCACAGTGTTAAAGATATGATTTCATAACCAGGTCACAGTGTTGAGATATGATTTCATAACCAGGTCACAGTGTTAAAGATATGATTTCATAACCAGGTCACAGTGTTGAGATATGATTTCATAACCAGGTCACAGTGTTAAAGATATGATTTCATAACCAGGGCACAGTGTTGAGATATGATTTCATAACCAGGTCACAGTGGTGAGATATGATTTCATAACCAGGTCACAGTGTTGAGATATGATTTCATAACCAGGTCACAGTGTTGAGATATGATTTCATAACCAGGTCACAGTGTTGAGATATGATTTCATAACCAGGTCACAGTGTTAAAGATATGATTTCATAACCAGGTCACAGTGTTGAGATATGATTTCATAACCAGGTCACAGTGTTGAGATATGATTTCATAACCAGGTCACAGTGTTGAGATATGATTTCATAACCAGGTCACAGTGTTAAAGATATGATTTCATAACCAGGGCACAGTGTTGAGATATGATTTCATAACCAGGTCACAGTGTTGAGATATGATTTCATAACCAGGTCACAGTGTTGAGATATGATTTCATAACCAGGTCACAGTGTTGAGATATGATTTCATAACCAGGTCACAGTGTTGAGGTATGATTTCATAACCAGGTCACAGTGTTGGGGTATGATTTCATAACCAGGTCACAGTGTTGAGATATGATTTCATAACCAGGTCACAGTGTTGAGATATGATTTCATAACCAGGTCACAGTGTTGAGGTATGATTTCATAACAGGTCACAGTGTTAAAGATATGATTTCATAACCAGGTCACAGTGTTAAAGATATGATTTCATAACCAGGTCACAGTGTTGAGATATGATTTCATAACCAGGTCACAGTGTTAAAGATATGATTTCATAACCAGGTCACAGTGTTGAGATGTGATTTCATAACCAGGGCACAGTGTTGAGGTATGATTTCATAACCAGGTCACAGCGTTGAGGTATGATTTCATAACCAGGTCACAGTGTTGAGATATGATTTCATAACCAGGTCACAGTGTTAAAGATATGATTTCATAACCAGGTCACAGTGTTGAGATATGATTTCATAACCAGGGCACAGTGTTGAGATATGATTTCATAACCAGGTCACAGTGTTAAAGATATGATTTCATAACCAGGTCACAGTGTTGAGATATGATTTCATAACCAGGTCACAGTGTTGAGGTATGATTTCATAACCAGGTCACAGTGTTGAGATATGATTTCATAACCAGATCACAGTGTTGAGATATGATTTCATAACCAGGTCACAGTGTTGAGATATGATTTCATAACCAGGTCACAGTGTTAAAGATATGATTTCATAACCAGGTCACAGTGTTGAGATATGATTTCATAACCAGGTCACAGTGTTGAGATATGATTTCATAACCAGGTCACAGTGTTAAAGATATGATTTCATAACCAGGTCACAGTGTTGAGATATGATTTCATAACCAGGTCACAGTGTTGAGATATGATTTCATAACCAGGTCACAGTGTTAAAGATATGATTTCATAACCAGGTCACAGTGTTGAGGTATGATTTCATAACCAGGTCACAGTGTTGAGATATGATTTCATAACCAGGTCACAGTGTTAAAGATATGATTTCATAACCAGGTCACAGTGTTGAGATATGATTTCATAACCAGGTCACAGTGTTGAGGTATGATTTCATAACCAGATCACAGTGTTGAGATATGATTTCATAACCAGGTCACAGTGTTGAGATATGATTTCATAACCAGGTCACAGTGTTAAAGATATGATTTCATAACCAGGTCACAGTGTTGAGGTATGATTTCATAACCAGGTCACAGTGTTAAAGATATGATTTCATAACCAGGTCACAGTGTTGAGATATGATTTCATAACCAGGTCACAGTGTTGAGATATGATTTCATAACCAGGTCACAGTGTTGAGATATGATTTCATAACCAGGGCACAGTGTTGAGGTATGATTTCATAACCAGGTCACAGTGTTGAGATATGATTTCATAACCAGGTCACAGTGTTGAGATATGATTTCATAACCAGGTCACAGTGTTGAGATATGATTTCATAACCAGGTCACAGTGTTAAAGATATGATTTCATAATCAGGTCACAGTGTTGAGATATGATTTCATAACCAGGGCACAGTGTTGAGGTATGATTTCATAACCAGGTCACAGTGTTGAGATATGATTTCATAACCAGGTCACAGTGTTGAGATATGATTTCATAACCAGGGCACAGTGTTAAAGATATGATTTCATAACCAGGTCACAGTGTTAAAGATATGATTTCATAACCAGGTCACAGTGTTGAGATATGATTTCATAACCAGGTCACAGTGTTGAGATATGATTTCATAACCAGGTCACAGTGTTGAGATATGATTTCATAACCAGGTCACAGTGTTGAGATATGATTTCATAACCAGGTCACAGTGTTGAGATATGATTTCATAACCAGGGCACAGTGTTGAGGTATGTGATTTCATAACCAGGTCACAGTGTTGAGGTATGTGATTTCATAACCAGGTCACAGTGTTGAGATATGATGTTGATTATTCATTTCATAGCACTCCAAATATTGTTTTCTCGCTGAATTCAGTTTCCCCTTGGTTATCCTCTGACTTAGCTTTTACTCTACTGAGAACTATCTGTAATATCCCTTTTCTGCAATTAGTGATAAGACTAATAGTTCTATAGTTCTTACATATTTCATGCCAAAAAATCTCAAGAATTTTTAATTTATCCTCATGCTTCCTATTTGAATTTACTTACATATTTTCATGAACCTATTTGGATGAAAATTGACCTATGACCTATAAAATGTCATCCAATAGTTAAATTACATTCTTTGGGGACAAAATAATTCTAACTGGAACATACATCAAATAAATGTGCCACTTTAAGTCAATGATTCTAACTGGAACATACATCAATTAAATGTGTCGCTTTAAGTCAATGTCAATACCTGTATACTTTTAAATTATAAAATCACAGGGTCATGTAAAATGTACAACACATGCAAAAATATGTGTTAATTAGATTATTGAAATATTATATGTAGTTTGCTCACAAGCATAATGTAATACACTATAGAAATAGGACAATGGAGCCACAAAATGAGATGACCTTAACCCAAGTTTTCTGACAGACTAACCTAATAATGTTATTGAGATAGTATTTTGTAAAATGTATATTCTATCTGTGATATGATCTGGTAATGTTTAGAAAAGACTGAGAACTTTACCTTGTCTATACTACATAAACACAAAGTCAGGTAGATTACCTACCGCAATATTCGGTACTTTTCCTGCAAGAAAAAAAAGAGACAAGTATACATACAGTTAAGTCATACTGTTGTACATTAAATATGAAACATTAAACTACATTATAAAGCATGGCATTATATAATTGTTAGTTTTGTGTTTTATTTGTTGTTATATTATAAGAATGTTTGTTTATTCATATAAAAACAAAATGTAACCAGGGGTGCCAGGGTCTGCATGGAATATTATTAAATTGTATGTAGTTTTAGACCTAGTGTTGGATGTACGAACACTGTATGTGATTTGTTCATGTTTCAATAGTTTGTTAAGTCCATATTATATTAGTTTGGATATGAAACAACATATATACAACAGGAATAGGTATTTAGGAGGATTTGATCAATGTTGCCACACATTGCTCAAGTATTAGGGTCGCCAAGAAATTATATTTGCAATTTTTTAAATGGCGTTTTGATATTTCCCCAACAACAAAAACACGATTATATTCATTATTCACTCCTTTATTTACATGTGCAAAAATTATTTTTATACATTTACAAATAAAAAATGTATCACGTTTACCAAACACTCACCACAAATAATGCACATTTTCAAAAAAGAATCCAGGCCCAGGGGGGATATTGCACAATTGTAATCTAGGGTTCTGAAGGTTAAGTATTTCCAATCTCGTTATTTTATTCTGTAGCTAACCCATGACTGCCCAAGAAAACATTATCAATATGTGAATGTAACATAGAACTAACCTTCACTAAGTTAATCCCAAGAAAACATCAATATGTGAATGTAACATAGAACTAACCTTCACTAAGTTAATCCCAAGAAAACATCAATATGTGAATTTAACATAGAACTAACCTTCACTAAGTTAATCCCAAGAAAACATCAATATGTGAATGTAACATAGAACTAACCTTCACTAAGTTCATCCCAAGAAAACATCAATATGTGAATGTAACATAGAACTAACCTTCACTAAGTTCATCCCAAGAAAACATCAATATGTGAATGTAACATAGAACTAACCTTCACTAAGTTCATCCCAAGAAAACATTATCAATATGTGAATGTAACATAGAACTAACCTTCACTAAGTTAATCCCAAGAAAACATCAATATGTGAATGTAACATAGAACTAACCTTCACTAAGTTCATCCCAAGAAAACATCAATATGTGAATGTAACATAGAACTAACCTTCACTAAGTTCATCCCAAGAAAACATCAATATGTGAATGTAACATAGAACTAACCTTCACTAAGTTAATCCCAAGAAAACATTATCAATATGTGAATGTAACATAGAACTAACCTTCACTAAGTTAATCCCAAGAAAACATTATCAATATGTGAATGTAACATAGAACTAACCTTCACTAAGTTAATCCCAAGAAAACATTATCAATATGTGAATGTAACACAGAACTAACCTTCACTAAGTTAATCCCAAGAAAACATTATCAATATGTGAATGTAACACAGAACTAACCTTCACTAAGTTCATCCCAAGAAAACATCAATATGTGAATGTAACATAGAACTAACCTTCACTAAGTTCATCCCAAGAAAACATCAATATGTGAATGTAACATAGAACTAACCTTCACTAAGTTAATCCCAAGAAAACATCAATATGTGAATGTAACATAGAACTAACCTTCATTAAGTTCATCCCAAGAAAACATCAATATGTGAATGTAACATAGAACTAACCTTCACTAAGTTCATCCCAAGAAAACATCAATATGTGAATGTAACATAGAACTAACCTTCACTAAGTTCATCCCAAGAAAACATTATCAAGATGTGAATGTAACATAGAACTAACCTTCACTAAGTTCATCCCAAGAAAACATTATCAAGATGTGAATGTAACATAGAACTAACCTTCACTAAGTTCATCCCAAGAAAACATTATCAATATGTGAATGTAACATAGAACTAACCTTCACTAAGTTCATCCCCTGAAGACTGTGCTGCATCCTGCTGAAGCTTTTCTAGCAACAATTGCTGCAACAAGAAAGATGAATTGTTGAAACTCTCTACAATGGACATCCTTACCAATAGGTGGGTAGCACATCGTAAGGTGCCCCACGAAATGTACCAACTACGGACATAAAGAACAAGCGAATAACCTTTTATGTAAATTTAATATTTTTAGGTAGTGAAATCCATCACAGTATTCACCACTCAGACATCTTCAGAGTTGCTGACATGAGAAGAACATTTGAGGGAATATTGATTCGTAATCAGTAATGGTTGTTCCAGACCATATCATGCTATCTATCCGATAAACTCTTTGTTGCCTTTCAGTGTCAGGGGTAGAAATGTTTTCTGGAGATGGCCCTCTTGTGTGCTGAGTATACTGTAGTGTTTGTCGCAGAACCCCCTCCCCCTCTTTAAAAATAAAAAACATAATTGGGGAGGGATACCCAATTATGAATTGAAATGGCAGATGCATCAAAACTTACATCTAATATAGTATGTATTTCTGCTCTTCAAACAAGATAATAGACATATATTCTGAAAATGACATCGCTACTGCACATTTTGATGTAGCCTATAGTAGGCCCTGCATGTACAGCAAATGTACTATTGTAGGCAGTGTAAGTTTACAAATAAATAAAATATTGCACAAAGACAGTCTAAATGTAACGGCATAACGCAGTAACCACACTCTTAATATTAGTTGCTTAGTAAGAGTGCATAAAAATGTAGATGTAGTTCACGTTTACAAAGAGTTAATTGAGATATAAAGAGTTAATTGCTTCAAGGATCACCTAAAAAACTCTCTCAAGCACTGTAGCATCGATCCTAGCTCTTGTGAGACTACAGCACTTGATCGCTCAGCCTGGCTCACCCAGATTACTGCTGACATCACGAAATTTGAAAAAGAAAGAACACTGCGGGCAATCCATAAGCGCAGGAAGTGGAAGGACAAATCCGAAAGTTCTCCTACCCTGAACCCTCAGCACTCCTGCATGCACTGCAATAGAACTTTCCGTGCACGAATCGGACATCTATGAACTCACAAACTAAATTAGACAATTACCAATTATTACTATTATTTTTTTTTTCACGCCATGCTCATCTTCACTTGCGAAGGAGGAACATTGTCATCATCGAGATATGGTTAGCACAATGCGAAGTCAGCTAACCGCATAGTAAAAATACAAAACAATGTTCAGAATTGTTCAATGTAAAATGTTCAATGTACGGTTCGAATTCTTGAGGTATTTAAATTAAATTTACATTAAATTTTAATATTATGAGTGCATTATAATTTATATGCAACGAACGATTGGCCTAAAAAATATACATGGTTTTGAGTTGAGCGAATAAAACTGTAAAATATAAGATTACTTCTTTTAATTTTAAACAACTTGACTAGAGCCCTGCCTACTCAACTTCCAAACTCTGAACCTGTGCGTACTGTTACTGTGTTAGTGTTACTGACAACAACAAAAAACTGCAGAAGTCTGCAGCGTTATCATTTTTTTAGAGAATGCATATATAAAACTTACAGCTTTTAAACGCTCTGTAAGTTGTGTTTTGCTTCCACTCTTTGAAAGGCCTCTTTTCTCCAGCTCTTTTTTAATATCTGTAACACGGAGCTCTGTGACTGGCGTCCCTTTCAAAGTGATCCTACTATACAAGTCCTCGTCGGACGCCATTTTGCACACAAAAGCCAAAATCGGTTATTTCCGGATCTTCTGTAAATATTAGCAGTCTTCTTCAACTGCTCACCTCCATCGTATCTAGGTAACATTTGCTCGCGATAAAATAGCAACATAAATAGTTTCATAATTATTAGTTTACGCAAACGAACGCTGGCATGATATACTCACGTTCGGAATATTCCGTTTTATTTTGCCCGGGACAGAACGTGCTTATAAAATTTACGAGCAATTTGGATAAGATACTACAGTTTTAATTACTGACTTGGGGTCTTTGTTACCTCTAATAGTTTATGGTAGTGCGTCTTGATATAACCTAATTGGACTTTGTTATCCGCTGGTTGAAAAGAGTGCGCCTCTCCAAAAGAGATGTAAATTCACAACTACCTACAAGAATCTCCACTGAGACTAGTCTATTACTGTTAACAGATGATTATAATTATAGTAACGATGTCTTTGAGATGTGGGTATAGGTCATAGGGCCTATAGGAGAATGGGGAGAACATCATTGAAAGAGAAGAAAACAAATAAAGAGATACTAAAAACACTCAATATGAAGAAATAATTACTAAGAGAAATAAAGATCAGGCAAATAAAATATTTTGGACACATTAAAAGACATGACACCTTATTGAAGATCTTACTTGAGGGTAAAGTCAAAGGGGAGCGAACAAGAGGTAGACAGAGATACAATTGGGAGAGTAACATCACAAGATGGACAGGTTACAGTCTAGCAGAGTGCACCACCAAAACAAGAGACAGGGAATGTTGGAGATCTGTTACAGCCAACCTTCGTTGCGGAGACGGCACTTGATGATGATGATGTTTATAGTAACTATAGGCCTGCTATGCTTATACACGTTTGTAAAGTGGCGTTGTATGTCTCAGAGATGTTCAATGTCTGTTATAAGAGAAAAACTACGTCTCATATTTGTTTGTACTCAAACGTCTGCACATCAGCAGCATTTAGGGCGGAGAACGAATTAGGCCTATACAATCGGTTAGATAGATTTTACAGACACCCGTGTCCTGGCGGACCCGAAACGGGAACAAAGAATATCAACACTGTTTACCTTCAATTCATGTCGTAAGGAGCTTATAGGGTGCAATTGTCTTTCCAATTCCATAGGCCTCTAGAGTTAAAGGGACCCAGAAGCCGTGATGAAGTCGGATATGTCAGCCAAACAACGCAGATACTACAGCAGCTGCAAGCCACAATACAACACATTACGTTTTCCTGACTACATCCTGCTAATTTGCAGGAGTTTGAGACATGCCGTATCTCTCTACTACATCCTACTAATCTGCAGGAGTTTGAGACCGTACACAAAAGAAGATTTTACAGAGATCCTACAACAATGAAAAAAATATATACTTTTCAACCAAAAAGGTTTGTATCTTCTTCTTTCCTTCCTCTTTTACCCTTTACGGATGTCGAGGGAGATACAATGTTCTGTTCTCGCTTTTCTGGCAGCTTCAGATAATGTTATTTGGTATTCGTGTAATGTCTCTTTGATGTTGTCGATCCAGCGTACTCTAGGTCTACCCTTGGCTTTCTGCTTCTCCTCTCTTCGTATATGCTTTATAAACTAATGAATCACACGGCATTCTTTCCAGATGACAAACCATTGTATCTGTTAGCTTTGTATGTATTGTAGAATTGATATGACACCCACTCTTTCTCTTATGACATCGTTTCTAATTCTGTGTCTTCTGGTCACTCCTGTGGCTTTTCTCAGACATCTCATCTCTGTTGTAACCACTTGTCTCTTATGTTTTGTTGTTAAGGGCCATGTTTGACATTGGTAGCACAGGGTTGGAATGAAGATACTTTGGATAAGATGTTTTTATGTTGTTGACATTGGTAGCATTTTGTGTTGCAATAAAGGGGATAATTGACCCAGTATTAAGGTTTGTATCAACAGATATAAACACACGTAGAATAAGCAAATATATTGTACAACGTTTAGGGTCAAAGGGAATGATGATACTATAGACCGCCGGATCAGCAGCCAATCAACCAACCACAGCAATCGTTTTTACTACAGTTTTCCTTTCATTAAATTAAAGGAGTGTACTCTTTCAAGGTTTACAACGTAGCTGTGATATCTACGCCTTTTTCGCATGACACATCCAACTTCAGTGTGGATCTGGGTCACTTTGACCCTATATAGGATGGGACAGCCAACTTCACTCCCAAAACCTCCTTAGCTGCCTATTATGACATGCTTGTCAGGTAGCAGTGTCGCTATTCTTTGCTTTCCTTTCAGACCCGGCAACACTAAGGAATATGCCTACATGTGTATCACTGTAGCCCAATGTTTCTCAAATCTTTTGCGCCAGTCCAACAATTTGTCTTACAATCTGCTACGGAGTGATGTGAGTTCTGAGGGTCAAAGGTCAGTTCATGTTACAAAACAAACTCATCATCATGTGCCATGCCGGCTGGCGTAGGAGGTCTGGCTCTCCACAGTATTATGTATCAAAGTCGTTGTTGTTTCCTTGCCGTGCCAGGCTTTCAAACTAATATTTTCTCACGTTGTCACCCTCTGTCTCTGTTGCCTTCAATTTTGCCTGTTGTGACTATGTTCTCCAAACCTGCCTGTCTCATGAAGTGGCCAAAAAAAAAGAAGATTGCCTTTCTCTTATATTATTGATTAAGGTAAGTTTTGCATTTGACTCTTTCAACACCTCTACATTAGTTTTTCTCAGCATTCTTCTGCAGAACACATCTCTGTTGCCTCTAATTTCCCACTGTCCAGTTTGTTTATTGTCAAAACAAACTATAGTCTCATAAAAAGAAAAACGGCATTAGTGTACAAAACTCAGTAGTGGGAGATAATCAGTATTAACAAAAACATTACATTTATTGTGTCCCTTTATTCAAGCACAGTTAAGATATTTAGTTTGGAGGGGAGACAGAGTAATTTAGTTTATTAGAAAGGGGGAGGGTTAGTTAGTTGTTGGGGAGGGGACGGGGTTAGGACTTGATTGTATAATCGATGTTTTGTAGGTACTTATTGCTGTTGGTGCTGAGTGATTCATTGGTATAGGTGGTAGCACACAAACTCCAGGCATAAGTGTGTTCCATTCTATAACTTATTTCTATCCTTTTTTTCAAGCTGACTATTTTCGAGATAAATATTTCAAATGTAGATTATTTTTATTTGCATATATATCTTATTTATTTTCACTTCTTTTGTGAACTTTTTCCTACTTACTTATCACTATCTTCCCCTCACACCTTCTTTCATCATGCTGCCCTATCTTTGCTTCCTCCATTGTCCATTCACCCTTTTCTTTCCTGCCTATCACAACCATATGTGTCTCTATGTAAGATTTGTCTTTGTTTGTCCTGATGAAGGCATTTTAGTTGAAATGTCATCTGTCACTGTATCTCGTTGTTAGGTTGTTTTATGACTTATTTTAATAACACTTATACCTATTTTTGTTCATTTTGATATTTGCCCTGTGTTACCCCAACCACATATTTCCTGTTTAGGGTTGTTACCCGACACCGCAACTTTTATCACTATTATAAAGATGGATTGTTATCGCATAAGGCCACATTTTGTAACATGTACCCTTCCAAATATTAAAAGGAACTTAACACACTTCAGTCGACCCAGCTGTAAATGAGTACCTGACGTATGAATTAGGGGAGGTAAGCAGTAAGGAAGGGAACTGAACACTACACCTAATAGATGATAAGGCTTAGTACATGGGTTATCTTCATCCCGGACAGCAGGTTGCTGCCATAGGACATACCTTTCACCAATCTGCCACAGTTTCCAACAACATTTCAAGTCAATTAAAAAAGACAAACACAGAAATACAAAGTAGAACCATATTTATTTGTGTGAAAAATAATACTTCTGTCACTGATACAGTAGTACAGTGACAATTGATACACTTTTACTAATCAACAGGAACAAACAATCATATAACACATCATAAATAGTACTTCAAGTTGGCAAGTCACAGTCAATCCAGTGTTTTATGTTCTAGTACACTAAGTTGACAAGTCACAGTCAACCAGGTCATACAGTGTTTTATGTTCTAGTACTTCGAGTTGACAAGTCACAGTCAATCGAGTCATACAGTGTTTTATGTTTAGTACTTCAAGTTGGCAAGTCACAGTGAATGATCCAGTCATACAGTGTTTTATGTTCTAAGTTGGCAAATCACAGTTGATTCAGTCATACAGTGTTTTATGTTCTAAGTTGACAAGTCACAGTCAACCTAGTCATACAGTGTTTTATGTTTAGTACTTCAAGTTGACAAGTCACAGTCAACCTAGTCATACAGTGTTTTATGTTCTAGTACTTCAAGTTGACAAGTCACAGTCAACCTAGTCATACAGTGTTTTATGTTCTAGTACTTCAAGTTGACAAGTCACAGTCAACCTAGTCATACAGTGTTTTATGTTCTAGTACTTCAAGTTGACAAGTCACAGTCAACCTAGTCATACAGTGTTTTATGTTCTAGTACTTCAAGTTGACAAGTCACAGTCAACCTAGTCATACAGTGTTTTATGTTCTAGTACTTCAAGTTGACAAATCACAGTCAACCTAGTCATACAGTGTTTTATGTTCTAGTAATTCTTCTTCTTCTTCAGCATTCATTCTCAAACTCCCACTGGATATCTCTTGTATCAGAACCATGGTCCTATTAGATTTCCAGCAGGATGTAGTCCAGAGAATGGAAATGCGTTGTGTTGCCGTTTTATTTGCGCCAATGGCCCAACACATCCATCTTTGGCGGGTTCTAGTAATTCAAGTTGGCAAGTCACAGTCAATTCAGTAATACAGTGTTTTATGTTCTAGTTCTTCAAGTTGACACCCTGTGTGTCATGTCAATTTGACTATTCTGTGGTTTTCATTGGCTGGCAAAAAAGTAATAATGACCAATGAAAATCATGTCAATGGTTGGAGTAGTCTCTCTCAGTGATGCTGTGCTCAGGTCTGTTATAATAAAGCTCACAGTTCTAATACTTCCATGTAGTCTACATAAGTCATAGTCAATACATCCATTGATATACATGTTCCTAATACAGTGGTATAAATTGTAGGTCAACTAATGTAAACAAACAGGGTTTGCTCAGATCTCAGGCTAGAGATCATGAAATTAAATAACTATGTGAACATAATGTGTCACTTTGATTCTATATTTAGAATATGTATGCTCACAATTAAGACATCTGCAGTAATAAGATTACATAGTACCCATTCATTCATCCAATCTTCTCAGTTCTAGTACAATGTTCTGAGTTCTAGTACAATTTTCTGAGTTCTAGTACAATGTTCTGAGTTCTAGTACAATGTTCTGAGTTCTCGTACAATGTTCTGAGTTCTCGTACAATGTTCATCTAATATTGATCATTCTGAGGTAACTTTAATTTAATTTATCAATTAAAACAAATCCACGATGTGCACGTCCTGGCAAGCTTTTATTTTCAAGTACCGGTACTTAAAGTAGACAAGTCACAGTTGATCCAGTCATACAGCGGCAAGCTGGATTTACCTTTTTACGTGTGAGATGGGGCCCACACACTTCTTTCTTGAGTCTTGTTGTGTGATGGCATTTTTGAAATATTTCCATTTTACTTCTATGTGCTGGTTGTTTTCTAGTAGCAGCAAATTCTTCGTTAATTTCCATGATATAATTTTCATGCATGTTTAGTTCTTCCAATTTCTGTATATCTAGTTGTCCTTGGTGCTTTGTGCTTTTCTTTTTTTTTCCCCGCTCTGTTTGTTTTGAT
The DNA here is from genome assembly GCA_034231615.1 of Meghimatium bilineatum. NCBI lineage: Eukaryota > Metazoa > Mollusca > Gastropoda > Stylommatophora > Philomycidae > Meghimatium > Meghimatium bilineatum. The sequence goes on along the minus strand of CM067310.1, from coordinate 623,215 downwards.
TGTTATTATTATTGCCTTATGGTCCGTATCTACAAACATGTTAGGTATTACTCGAACATCTATTATTTTAGTCTATTGTTTCTTTTTGTGAGTATAAAGTCTATCTTGCTCTTGCATTCCAAGATGTTCCATTTATACCATGTGTACACTTGTGACTGTCTACTGTATGTTTAAACAAGGTGTTTGTTATAAAGAGTTTGTGCTTGTATCTATTAGTTTATATCCGTTATCATTATCTTGTTTCTTTCATATATATATATATATATATATATATATATATATATATATATATATATATATATATATATATATATATATATATATATATATATATATATATATATATATATATATATATGAAAGAAACAAGATAATGATAACGGATATAAACTATATATAAACTATATATATATATATATATATATATATATATATATATATATATATATATATATATATATATATATATATATATCCTATTATAATTTGGTTTGAACCAACGAAACATTTATGTGATAACAGAAAAGAAATTCACTACATACAGCACAAAGAATAAATATAAATGAGGGGTTATGAAAAGTGTTATTAAATAGGGAAATATGTTATAAAAGAATGCAGAAGAGATATTTGACTATATATATATAAAATATTTGTGATGAATAGTTGCATAAAATCAACATAAGTTGTGAGAGGATTAACGGATTAACTCAAGATATGAGTGAGATAGATATAAAATGAAGATCTGGGATTTGAAGTGAAGATCTGAGGGAGAGCTGAAGTGAAGATCTGAGGGAGAGCTGAAGTGAAGATCTGAGGGAGAGATTTTAAATACCGGGTATGTATAATTTCATTCTCAAACTCCCACCAGATCTCTCTTGTAGCAGGACAATAGTCCTACTAGATTTTCAGCAGGATGTAGTCCAGAGATCTCTCTTGTAGCAGGACAATGGTACTACTAGATTTCCGGCGGGATGTAGTCCAGAGATCTTCTTGTAGCAGGACAATGGTACTACTAGATTTCCAGCAGGATATAGTCCAGAGATCTCTCTTGTAGCAGGAAAATTGGTACTACTAGATTTCCAGCAGGATATAGTCCAGAGATCTCTCTTGTAGCAGGACAATGGTACTACTAGATTTCCAGCAGGATATAGTCCAGAGATCTCTCTTGTAGCAGGACAATGGTACTACTAGATTTCCAGCAGGATATAGTCCAGAGATCTCTCTTGTAGCAGGACAATGGTACTACTAGATTTCCAGCAGGATATAGTCCAGAGATCTCTCTTGTAGCAGGACAATGGTACTACTAGATTTCCAGCAGGATATAGTCCAGAGATCTCTCTTGTAGCAGGACAATGGTACTACTAGATTTCCAGCAGGATATAGTCCAGAGATCTCTCTTGTAGCAGGACAATGGTACTACTAGATTTCCAGCAGGATATAGTCCAGAGATCTCTCTTGTAGCAGGACAATGGTACTACTAGATTTCCAGCAGGATATAGTCCAGAGATCTCTCTTGTAGCAGGACAATGGTACTACTAGATTTTCAGCAGGATGTAGTCCAGAGATCTCTCTTGTAGCAGGACAATAAGCCTACTAGATTTCCAGCAGGATATAGTCCAGAGATCTCTCTTGTAGCAGGACAATGGTACTACTAGATTTCCAGCGGGATGTAGTCCAGAGAATACATAAAATGCATGGTGTCACCTTTTTATTTGCGTCAATAACCCGCCACATTCAACTTCAGTGTTATGTGAAATTAAGATGGGGTTAGGGGGTTGGGTGATGTGAGGGTATCAGCTGTCAAATTAAGATGGAGTTGCGGTGATGTGAGGGGTATCAGCCGAAAATGCAAAAGAGATATTAAATGAAGATGTGAGGGAGATGAGGTAAAGATGTGGGGGAAATCTGAAAGGAAGATTTTAAATTAAGATGTTGGTAGGATCAACTGAAGATGTGAGAGACTGAAATGAAGATGTGAGGCCAATCTGAGATGGAGATGTGGGAAAATGTGAAAATATTATATCAGAAAATGTGGGGGAGATCAACTGAAGATGTGGGGGAGATCAACTGAAGATGTGGGGGAGATCAACTGAAGATGTGGGGGAGATCCAAAAGGAAGATTGGGGAGGGAATCTGAACAGAAGATGTAAATGGAGGGAGATCTGAACAGAAGATGTAAGTGGAGGGAGATCTGAACAGAAGATGTAAAAGGAGGGAGATCTGAACAGAAGATGTAAGTGGAGGGATATCTGAACAGAAGATGTAAGTGGAGGGAGATCTGAAAAGAGGATATGAAGAAATAAAAAATGTGGATGAGAAATGAAGATGTGTGGGAGATAACTGAAGATGTAAAGATTGACTGAAGTTATAGGGTGGTTCCATTGGATATGTAGTCTCATGCTACTTGCAGCTGTCAACTGAGATTGTTATTGCAAGTTACAGACTTTGAAAAACTCTTCTTCGCAGAACCCAGAAATATAAGACTAGACTAAAAAGGCATACACAACATTATGTAATAGAGTAATTGTACAACTTCAACACATGAGACATAATCACATACACACAAATTATATTGGGAATCCTGGTCCATGACCCAGTGTTCACAACTGCTGATATTATAACTGATTGTTAATGTCACTAGACCTGGCACTAGATGTTGATGTAAGATAGGTAATGTGGAATCGATGAGAAAGAAGTATTTCAATGTAAGGATCTGGAATGTACAGCTACCAATAAAAAATGGCAGCCATTCAATTATGTTAAGAGCTGTCATAGTTGTCAAGTGACATCCTATAGACATGTACAATTTCTTTTTGTGTGTGTGTGACTAAACATGGCAGATTCTCAAACACGTGTGTCCATTGAATCAAAACATCACAGAAATATATAAATACATCCATCATATTATTTAGACAACATTTTACATCATTGAGTAAAAAATTTACAGAGATATCCATACAAATTGACCTAACTAAATCATCCTGACTGCATCATTCTCACTTATCCATTGAGTCAAATCATCACCAAAAATAATATTTAAAAAATCAAATTATCACAGATAAAACCATTATACCATCAATATACTTAACCAAACTTGTCCATTATTATGTCATTTTGATATAAAAATAAATGCATCCATGAATTAACATTTTGACAGTCATCACATTTCCATTACAGAACCTTGGTGACCAATTTCTACGATCATCAAGACAACTATGATACTTTAGAAATATGGTAACTTTAGCGATATTCTTACTAAAATAGCTCATCCTGGAAAGTCGCTGTTCTAAAATGGTGGTACTTGTGATAAACAATCTGTAGATTTGGTTCATGAGCAGAGCATAAATCATGAAAAAAAAGTGGTATTTTCGAAGGTGAGATTGTATGATATATAGAAAGTCATTTAAATGAGGCATATAAGGCCTAGCGCTTATAATAAGTAGGATTTTATCCTTGAAATAACTCTGGGGCTTTAAAATTCATTCAGAAAGTGCAAACATTCATTATGACATAGAAAGTTTCCAGGTACTCTCACGCGAGTTTGAATTTATATGGATTTTTAAATACGGCGATGTTGATGTCTAAAACTGACACCCTCGGTAATGGGAGATAAGTACATTCTTGATTGCTGGTCAGCATAATGTTAAATTGTATGAACTATTCCTTATCCTTCTGATGTTCCTGTTTCCAGTAATTATTATCTGATATTCCTGTTCCCAGTAATTATTATCTGATGTTCCTGTTCCCAGTAATTATTATGTGATGTTCCTGTTCCCAGTAATTATTATCTGATGTTCCTGTTCCCAGTAATTATAGTCTGATTTTCCTGTTCCCAGTAATTATAGTCTGATTTTCCTGTTCCCAGTAATTATTGTTCCCAGTAATTATTGTCTGATTTTTCTGTTCCTAGTAACTATTGTCTGATTTTCCTGTTCCCAGTAATTATTATCTGATGTTCCTGTTCCCAGTAATTATTGTCTAATTTTCCTGTTCCTAGTAATTATTATCTGATGTTCCTGTTCCCAGTAATTATTATCTGATGCTCCTGTTCCCAGTAATTATTATCTGATATTCCTGTTCCCAGTAATTATTATCTGATGTTCCTGTTCCCAGTAATTATTGTCTGATTTTGCTGTTCCCAGTAATTATTATCTATGTTCCTGGTCCCAGTAATTATTATCTGATGTTCCTGTTCCCAGTAATTATTGTCTGATGTAATCTACAAGCTGTAAAACACAAATTTGGCATTTAAAAAAAAATAATTCACACTGACAGTTCAAAAATGAAATCATTAAACAACTTAGTAGAATCAGCTGACATGTTACATAAATAACTCGTTACGGAGACATGTTACAAGCTAAGTGATTTGTCACATCATAGAAATAATTTGAGCGATGCATCACATCATAGAAATAATTGTGCAGAGCCATTAAATTTTGGATGATACCACACATCACAGAAATAATTGTGCGGGAATACATCACATATATGGATATGTCACATAGATATTTGAGTAGAGCACCTCACATGCTATGTTGATGCCCCATTAAATAATTGTGTGGAGATATGTCACATGCCGGATATCTGTATTTATCTAATTCTCATGTCTAAATTTAGCTCTGCCATGTGAACGTGAATAGTGCCATTCTTACTGTCATATTATATTGTGAATGCGTTCTTGATAAAGGCTTTTGGTCGAAACATCAATTTATGTATTACCAGTGATTAGCAAAACTTCATTACTCAGTTCCAAGTTTCGCCTGTTTGACTATCTAATAGTTTTGTTATGACACCTGACAAGTTCATATTTTGAGACAACGGCTAGCAATGATTTTGGGCGGCACACCAAATAATAATGAAATATAATCTTCAAATATATCTTTATGAAACAGTGCAAATCTTTCCTAAAACAAAATTCAGTAACAAAAATTTGGAACATACCTAACAAAACAATAAAAATAACTATTAGCATATTCTATACTTTTGATCTTTGGAATAGAGCCACAAACCAGTGCGTCCTCTTCATATATTCCTTCTGTTTCTCCTGATATGTTGCTCTGTATTGTTTGCCTGCAGGTCCCCAGTTTTCTGCAGGTTGAAGCGAAGATCGTAGGCGCTGAATATTAGATGAGACATGTAAAAGAACGTAAATTATTCTTTGCCAAAATTACCTTTATTGTCTTGTAAAAAAAACTGTCAATAATGCATGTTTCCCAATATGGAGTTGCAGGGAGGTTGCTTGTGCAATAAAGGTCAAATACCCTTGCTGTAACTGCATCATAAACAGGGCAAGTTTTAAAATTTATCCTCCAAAAGATTAAACCAGTACTTACTGGAAGTCGAACCCTGGATGAGTGATTTTTTCAAAGACTTTTTTGCTAAGCACTAAAGATTCTTATGTGGTTCTCCTGAACATGCAGGAATTTCTGGGAGTCAGGGTTTGCAGGAGGATATTGAACCCAATAATGATGGCAGATGTTAAAAGAAGTTAGAAGGAGAATATGAATGGCTAAAAGTACTTTCAATGACACGGGAGAATAATTACATATAAACAAATTACGAACTAAACATGAGAATGATAAATGCTACATTCTATATTGTAAACAAATTCGAATATCTGGGAGCAAATATAAATAGTCAAGCAAAATGAATTAAACAGGTTACTAAAACACTTACCTTGCCTATTAATAAAAATATATAAAGAAATTAATAAAA